>BGNK01001684.1:2927-20335 GCA_003297005.1 Symbiodinium sp. clade A Y106 | reverse complement strand
TTGATCAACCGCCACGAGTTTTGATCAACCGCCACGAGTTTTGATCAACCGCCACGAGTTTTGATCAACTGCCACGAAGACTATAGGGTTTAAATTACAATAGGTAGAGGGGTTTAGGGGTGTAGGGGTTTGGGGTTTAGGGGTTTAGGGTTTAGGGTTTAGGGTTTAGGGGTTTAGGGTTTAGGGGTTTAGGGGTTTGGGGTTTAGGGGTTTAGGGTTTAGGGTTTAGGGGTTTAGGGGTTTAGGGGTTTCCACTGGCGCAAACAAGCAATTGCCATTGCCAATCCCTCAACCAGGTGTCGATCAACAGTCCCGAAGGTTACCTATGATTGGGGCTCTATATGGGGGTTTCCAAAAATAGGGGACGCTAATATAGTACCCTAAAAAGTAGTCCTAATTATAAGGACCCCAAAATAAGGTACCCTAATTGTCGGCAACTCCCATATCAAACACGAGGGAAATTAACAATTATCCAAATCGGTACCTAGATCGCCAATCCATCAAGCCTCCATGGACCATATCCTGAAGAGTTGAGTATCCTAGGTCACCAACCATCCTCTCTAAACTGTACACTGTACGCCCTAACCCTTAACCTCCCAAAAAAAGAAAGAGGCACTTCTACTGCTGCTGCTGCTACTACTACTACTACTGCTACTACTACTACTGCTACTACTACTACTACTGCTACTATTACTACTACTACTACTACTACTACTACCTACTACCTACTACACCAAGAAAAGAGCGCCTTGAAATCGTGCTCCCGTAGCCGGTCGATGTAATACAGGGCCATGATGTAGCACTCCACCGAGCCTTTCAGGGCTCGGCCCAAAAAGGCTTCATAAGCCTTTTGCATTTTAAAGGGATATCCGTTCTTTATTGGGAGCCCCCCTTCAAAGCCCCTTTGATTCAAGCCCCCCTGGAAAAGCTGCCCTTAAGCCCCCTAAAGGCCCCCCTGAAAGCCCCCTTAAAACCCCCTTCATTATAAGGGGCTTTATATGGGATATCCCTATCCTAATTTTTGCTTATGTGCTTTTTTGGGGGCCCTATTAAAGGCTTTTGGGGCCTTCTCGGGTTCCTTTAAAGGGATCTCTAGAAAATTCCTTTAAAGGGATCTATAACGGTTCTAAAAGGGATCTATAGGGTTTTAGAGGTTTAGGGTTTGGGGCTTTGAGGGTTTGGGGTTGGGAGTTCAGGGTTTAGGTTGCAAGACTTAGGATTAGGCTTACTACCCCAATAAGCCACAGAAATACAAGGTTAAACTTTCCGATTCCTACTAAACTACAAGAACCCAAAAAGTTGAAAGGTTAGGTTAGGTATTGGGGATCTACGTAAGGGATCAAGGGCTCGGGAATTTGGGGGCTTTACAAGGCTGCACAACCCGAGAGATCCAAATGTACCCAATAATCGGGTCTAGGGTTCTGCAAAGTAAACCCTACCTCGACCCCAATAGCCTTTTCTAGGTCTGCCTTTTCTAGGTGTTGGGCCCGTATTTTATCTTTGGGGGGGCTATAAACCCTACAACCCTAAACCCTAAACCCCTAAAATCCTCCTAAAGCCTTGTGGCTTGGGGGCCTCTCAGGGACTCCAAAAGCTCCAATGCAGAGCAATACTGTTGATGGACAAAATCCTGCATGACCTTAAGGACTCTAAACTATTGGAATTATGGTATATTCCTTATAATGGGTAATGCAGGTTTT
This sequence comes from Symbiodinium sp. clade A Y106, assembly GCA_003297005.1. Classification (NCBI taxonomy): domain Eukaryota; class Dinophyceae; order Suessiales; family Symbiodiniaceae; genus Symbiodinium; species Symbiodinium sp. clade A. Next base: position 18,635 of record BGNK01001684.1, on the reverse strand, counting down.
TGTCCATCAACAGTATACCTCCAAATGTAGAACTATCCTGAATATGAGCTTCGGTACATTCCTGAATTCACGGGTGCTGGAGTCTGCGGATTGAAGTTTCTCTAAGGCTTCTATATACAAGCTAGACTAGAATTTGTGTCCAGTCTTTGAGATCTTAGGGTTTAGGATTGGGGCTTGTTAGCTTCTTTGCTTCTGGTACATCTCAGAATCTCACATCAGCATCATCACTGTGCTCATTTTTTGCTGCTGCTATCATTGCTGCTTACACTAAAAGCCATTTTCTGAAGGGCGCTGCTGCAACCCTGGGAAAGTGAGCGGAAAGTGAGGTGCGGTAAAAGCAACGTTAGAGTTACTCAAGGTCTGCTACCGGGCGTTCTACCGGTTATACCCTGAACTTCACTGCTTGAACCCTGCACCCTAAACCCTAAACCCTAAACCCTACCCAATCGTCTCGGCGGATGGGATGTCCGGAAACCCGGCTAAAGTCCAACAGCTCTCAGGCTTTACCCAGACCCTCAAAAGTAAGTAAAATAATGGCCCAATACCTACAAACGGCTATTCTTCTCCATACTTTTAGGGTCCAGGTAAAGCCCTCAACCTTAGGTTTAGGGTTTAGGGTTTAGGGTTTAGGGTTCTAGGAGGGCCACACAAGGCCCTTTGACGAATGTTCCTGAAATAAGATCCTCCTAAGGCCCAAAAGGGCAAAATTCTACAATGTCCCAAAAGCCTACTCAGATGGGTGGTTGTCAAAATTACGGTCCCTTTTTGCGTCCCTAATATAGTACGGCACCTAATATTTAGGGTACCCAAACAGGGGCCATAATTTTGACAGCCACCTATATAAAATATAGTTCACAGTCAGGTACGAGCTGCCTTACGGGCTACGACCCGCAGCGGGTGCTCGTTACAACTCTCCCGCGGGAACCCAGACTATCTGCGAGTAGACCCTGAACAACGATGATTAGGGATATGGGAGTATGAACCCAGAGGGTCCTACCCTACCCCATTTTTAGGATACCTACTTTCTACGTAGGACGTAGTAACCATGAAACCGGGCATCCCAAAAACGTGATAGGGCATAGTCTGGGGTTTGGTCTAACATGCCAGAACTTGCGTTCGGTTTTGTTTTCTTCAATCCTATTGCATGCTTGGTTCTGCGCACAGGGCTTTTGGCCTATGGCGTCACGAAGCATGGTCCGTGTGGTTTGGGGCATAGGGCAGCAATTTGGATTTACAAGACTTCCTCAGTAACCCACGAAAGACTGTTTTCAACTTTCAGGATACTGCTAGCTTACAAGGACCTTCTGTCAACTTTGTGTGTCTTGCAGAAGTATTCCGGCATTTTTATCGTCATGATATTCGTCTTCGTGATCATGCTCACCATTTCTTCACAACCATCCAAGTCATCATCAGGGCCATCCACACCCTGGTTGTCATCGCCATCGCCATCATCGTCAATTGCATCGCCACTAACTTCACAGATAAACCTCGGAAACAGGCATCATCGTGATGTTCAGTTCACCCTCTTTCCTTGGCTGACTTCTGAACCCCTCCTAAAAGTTAAACTGTTAGCCTCCTTATTATAGTTCATATAGAAACCCAACAGTTAAAGTCCTACGAGCCAACCAGAAGAACGCCAAGTTTTGTCAATCGCTGAAGCATTGAAGCCCTGAGCTCTGAACCGTAAGGAAGCCAAGGCGCAATCCATGTACCGCCAGAGACGTAGCCTCAGTTTCGAAAAGACAAGGTGTACCTAGAGCCCCCAACTACCCTCTATAATGCCCCAAATACCCACTACTACGAACCATAAGGGCTCCATTAAAGGGCCATAGGGGGGGTCCTGGTAGGGCTCTGCTTTAAGAGTTTAATAACGGGTTTGAGGATCGGCATTTCGGGTCGAAGCCAGAAGGCAGTTGAGTCTTTAGAGGGGTTCAAGCGAGATGTCAAAGCTTGCAGGCCTCAGAACTCCATGCACGGTGGGCTATAGAGCCTATACCTACCAGTACCTATTGCGGGCTGCATGAACTTTTCTAGTACCAGTCACTCTCACCACAATCCCTCACGTAAAGGCACCTCATGTGTGGAATCGTAACCCAGAGGCTCCATATATAGTACCATTATGGTATTAGGTCCCCAAAGCCATAATATGAATGGTCTTTAGGACCTAATTCCATAATGGTGCTACATCTGGAGCCCTGGACCCTTGGAGTGAGGTCCCAAACCCTGGCCCCCAAAGCCGAAACCCTCCCCCAGAAGGCCCAAGACCCTGATTGGAGCCTTAGGGTAAAGACCTTTATCCCAAAACTACTCTAAACCCTAGACCCCATACCTGAAACCCTAAACCCTATAAACCCTAAACCCTATAAGTAGTTCTACGAAGTCGCTACACCCGTCAGTCCAGAATCCCCGGATTCCAAGTCTCAAATCGAAAACCCGAGAGTTTAGATGAACCCCACACATGAAACTAATACCCTTAGGGTTTGAGGTTTTTGGTTTAGGGTTAACATTTTGTGTACGTAATACTTCTACAAAACTTCATTTCATCGAAGTCGCAAGTAGTCTGCAACAAAATGCAAACACTCCACCAGAAACCCCCTCCAAAAACAAACTCTCCGAAATTGGCATATCTAAGACTAAGACCGTAAACCGAAGGCTCTCAAACCCTGTACTCCCAATTAACCCCTGGGCTTGAACCCCGGTTCAAAAACATAGTGTATATGTGTATACATTAATTATATATGTATATATGCATATATATATATACATACATACATACATACATACATACATACATACATACATACATACATACATACAATACAAGAGTCTAACCCCAGGCCCCAAATCCCAGCAAGCCACAAATAGTCCTTGACGGTGATGGGTGGAGGTCCGGCCGAGTCGAAAACCTTTACGCTTCCCTTTGGTCCTGAGCGGTTTCGATGGGCCTTGGGGTTTGGGATAGTACTGTAGGTTAGGATTTTGGAGAGTAAAAGGTACTTGGACCTTATGGTTATATAGGGCTCATAGGGTTCCTAGGGCTTTCGGGTAAAAGGTTTGCATCATTCTCGTTGCTTTAAGAGCCCAGATACCTATACATTGGGTTGCTGGGTTCTCGGTACAGTCGGGTGTATGTAGAGTCAGAGTTTCACTAAGGGGCCGTAACCCGCAAGAATACACGTAACCAGCCTATCCATAGTACAAAGAAGGGATTCCATGTGTGGAATGGTGTGGGTAAATCTCTCTCGCACTACTTGGCAATCTAGGGATAGGCTTTGGTTAAGAGGTTTCGCGAGGGCTGCGCGGGGGGTTGTCGCTTCCGTTGTGGTGGGGATTAAGAGTTTTTTTTTGCTTTTGGTGCTCGACTTTACACTTTGCTACACATTCACAACATAGATCTCGCTTGGGAGTTTAAAAGTTAATGAGGCTTTGAGGCTGAAAATTTGAGCATACTGGGAATTGCTGCATGCATGTAGTGCCGCTATGATCCTACGCCGCGCATACTGTTGTACTTTATTTACGGTTAGGGTTACGACTTAGGTTTGCGCCGAAGTAAGCTTGACAGCTTCGAACTCGCGAGAAGCTGAACATGCCTTTGACGTGCACTCCTTAGAAGACACTCATTCCGTCATGAACTTATCCCTAAACCTCAAACCCTAAGCTCAAAGTACTTGGTTCAGAAGCCTCTGGGATGGAAATCCACAGGACACCGAGAAGCAGTGATGGGACTTTACAGTAGAGTCCTAGAGACTCTAAGGTCAGCTGAAGTCTTCTAATTAGGGTTTAGGGTTCAGGGTTGAGGGTTTGAGGGTTTGAGGGGCCTGCCAGTAATTCCATGCATGCTCTTTGGTTAAACGGATGCTTAACGTTTGGAGAATGGGAACGAGACTGGCAGCGGAAGCTAGGCTAATATTCACAACCGTGGTTTTCACAACTATAGCAATCGTCATCATACGGTACGAGCTGTTGTCTCAAGCCGAGCCCCTGCAGTTCAACCAGACTTCTTTCATGGCTTTGGAAACGGCCTGGCCTGGTAAGGACGCCAACTGATTAAGGTAGTCGGCGATCTCCGAGATGACCTGGATCTCTTCACCACAGCGTATCGAACCGTAACACTAACTAAACCCTAAACTTAACCTTGCTACAATATGGTGGCCATCATACTTAGAATCGAATTTGGGGCGGGGGGGGATTGTATTTTGCAGGAACTGCCCTGCCGAGATTGAAACCGCACTTGATCGGGTAGCTGGTGCTTGTTGGTAAGTGGAGTCGTGGGGTATCGTGGGGTTGTATGATGCTCGGGATCGGGCCGTCCAGTTCTGCAGAAAAAGCCCTCTTGCAGGGAGGCTCAAGGGCTTTTACCCTAAATCCTGACCCTTTAGCCTTTTAGTGGGCTTTCAGGTTTCGGGCTTAGTCTGCAAAGCCTCAGTTAATTCCTTCTGTCTGCGGGCTTTGCCGGGAAACTGTAAACCTACCCATAAAGTCATACCCTACCCGTTTCTCTTGGGGTACCGACTTTTCTCTACAAAGGTCCTAACCATCAAACTAGGAACCCTAAAACAGAGGCAGGGTATGATCCTCTAGGCAAACCTTGCACTGAATGAAAAATTTAAAAAGCATATCCACTACTAGCATCCCCATGAAATGAAGGGCGAAAAACAGTTGATGCTCACTCACCAGTGTAGTATATTCCCCATATGGGGTGCCCGAAGAGCTAAGGTAAACCCTGCCCCATGTCATCTGGCCTGAGGGTTCGGGTTTCGGACGGGCGTCGGGCCATGGAGTTTGATGGTTTAGGGTTTGGGACATCAGTTTAGGGTTTAGGGTTTAGGGTTTAGGGGTTTAGGGGTTTAGGGGTTTAGGGTTTAGGGTTTAGGGTTTAGGGTTTAGGGTTTAGGGTTTAGGGTTTAGGGGTTTAGGGTTTGGGACATCAACCCCCCGCCTAAAGAGCTTTAACGGTTAGAAAGGTGTTGCGGGACATCGCTATTTCTCCCCCCCAACCCTGAAGCGGTCTTCCATGGAGGACCTCCATCTCACGCCCGTGGAAGTCATGCTCAGTGAATACCTCCGGCATGCCATCCAGCGTTGGGGCTTAGGGCTTTTCGGGCTCAGGGATTTGTAGCTTCACCTACCAAAACCTTCGTTTTGGTAGGGTCCCCATAAACTCGGTAAATTAGGGTGCATAATCAGAACCTACAAAAACTAGGCTATGGTAGCTTCGTCCTGAGGGTCCATGCACCCCTACAGTATATGCTTTGGGCCTGAAGCAAAGTTATCTACATAGGGACGACTTTAAGGCCCAAGTATGTACTTTATGAACACCTGGACCCTGAGGGTAAGGCAGGCCTCAAGATGGTCCAAGGCTGGGGTTCATACTAATATAGGGGCCTTAATAATTAGAACAGGGTTTCGGGGCCCATTATACAAAAATTAAAATAAGGAACCCCCCAAATAGTATAGGTAATTCTTAGGGCAACTATATTACCCAGCAGGCCCTTTAGAGTTTGGGATTTTAGCTTTAGAGTGGTTAGGGTTTAGGGTACATGCTTACCTACGATTCAGCAGCACCGTTTCACGAGAGTTTGTGGCATGAGTCCTAAACTCCTAGCTATTGGCAGTTCGGGCCGGCGCTACATGCGCAAGCTGTGTACACTCCCAAAGGGGTGTTACTGGAGAAGGTGGGTTTAGCTAGTCTTACGCAGTTTTACAGGGTTTGGGGTAGAGGAGTAGGGTCCGGTCCCCGAGTCCGCTTTCCATTCGTCTCAGTCTTATACAGTAAACGCCATAAAGTTGGAAACCGGATTAAGGCTAAATAGTGCTGGGATTCCCTATACATTACTCTTAAGGATTGAGGCTATTGGGTTTCCAACTTTTAAGCTTCTACTGTAGTTGGATTTACGGTCTAGTCTTGGGCTTCAGCACGATCTGAAGTACAGCGACACGGATCCTGGCCAAGTTCTTGAGCACTGCTCTCTTCGTGCGAGTGCTGGTCGCTCCACAGATGGAGCGCTCTCAGACCTTCCTGAGAGAACGGCAAATGCAGAAGCAACGGTGGCACGTCCGATCCATAACTCCCAAAACAGACCAACTGAGTATGGCACAATTGTGCATGCTTTCGAAATTGCTTCCGCGCCAACTTCCAGCACATCAATAAATCGTTGATGGCTAAACTCATAGCTCGCGGGATCGTGGAAAGCAGCATCAAAGACCCAGAGAGCCACAGTCTTCACTCTGCACAGGAACCCGTTGGTGCAGCCACTCGGAAACAGCTCCATTGCCAAGTGTTTGCACAGAAGTTATGAGTGCATGCAACGTGAAGCTTTGCAAATGTGTTTCTCTATTACTGATATATGCCCAAACCACACATCGAGCCAGCACGCTGTTTCGTTACAAACAGCATGTGAATCGAGATCTCTGAGTAAGTCAAAACATGTCAAAACCTAGAATAGAAAACAGTAGACCCTAAACCCCAAACAAACCCTACACCCTTCGGACATTATCACCTCCTATCGGTGCCCCCTCATCCTAGTTCTCGTGGTCTCAACCCAGACCCCCAGGAGGATCCAAAAAGTAGGTCCCGCAATGGGCGTTGCTATAAAGTACCCTTAGTAGTATAGGGCCCCAAATTAGGGGATCTACTTTCTAGATTTAAACCCGAAACCCCTAAACCCTAAACCCTAAACCCTGGACCCTATACCCGCCTTTTAGATCCTCCCGGGATTCTGGGAATGAACTCCAGCTAAGCCCTGAACCTCCCCGAACTCTCAAATCCAGAACCCGAGGCCCTCAATCCTAGCCACGGTTTAGGGTTTAGGGGTTTAGGGTTTAGGGTTTGCCGTAGAGTGGCGCATAAGCGGAAGTATCTTGCGAAATGTAATTTCGAGTGCGTCGTCATATGACGATTGGCCGTTGGAGCCTGATTGTGGATGGCTCTTTCTTTTAACTCTCCCACCCCACGCCGTCTAACCTATTCCTTTGAGGGTTTAGCACCTAAACTCATTCCAAGCTTCTCTTTATTTCTTCAGCCGTTTTGATGCAGCGGGCAGGGAGGGCAACGCAGGCAGGGGGAGGGACAGGGGCAGGGGCAGGGGCCGGGCTTGGGGTTTAGGAATTTACTTTACTAGGGACCAGTACTGGTCCCGAGGAGAACCTGCTCCGGTACCGGGCCTGACGTGGGTGCTACCGCCCCCATGGCTGTGGGGAGGCGGGCAGGCGTATTGGGTCGCTCTGCGCCATCGAGGTCGAGGGGCTTAAGCGCCGCCCACCCACAGTATGTGGGCGGCCTATGCCTTGGTTTTAGGGGTTTAGGGTTTAGGGGTTTAGGGTTTAGGGAAAATAACACCCCAAAGTCCGATCCCCCAAACCGACATTCCGAAAGTCTTGTAAAGCCATGTGAAGCCAAAACAGAACCTTTGCAAAAATGAGCTCTGCAAACCCAGACCCAGCCTCCTCACCTGGCACCAACCTAATCCCGAAACCCTGACTCCTGAAAGCCAAAGTCCTAAACCGTAGCTCATAGCATGCTAGCCCCATAAGCCCCGCCTCCACAGCTGACCCCCCAACTCCCCTCTACTACAACGCTGAAACGATCAAGAGGAGTAGGAGAAAAGGTCGGAATAGTTAGTAATCCTACCCCCTCATAGCCATAACATACCACAACGACCTTCGAGAGTTTAGGGAAAGAGTACCATGGGGCCTTCACCCGAAACCCGGAACTAGAAGTCTGAACCTCCGAGACTTGGCCCAAAAAAATCCGCCTCCTCAACTGACACCATAGTAGCGGAACAAAGGCTCCGCCGATGGTCCGCTCAGAGGCGTCCGGGGTTCTTTGACTTCTCAGGGTCTGACCACTAAAAACATAAATAAAGGCTTTAACGATGATATAAATACATACCTTGAGGATTAAATTGTGAAGGCTTTAGGCAATGTTTCGATTGGGACACTGCCCCGACTGCCCCTGAAGCCTGCAACAAAGAGTGGATAATGATAAAGTAGTTTCATGGGAACCCCGTTTGATTCCTGGAGCCCATATGGCAAAAATCGCAAGCACGGTTCATGAACTCACGAAGTCCCCCCGCAGAAAGCCAAAGCCCCCGTGGTAGAACACTGTTCCTTCAAATGTAACGAGACGCGCTAAAATGCTATGGGATATTCTGATGTTTCCGCTAGTAAGGTGTAAGGTTTGGTTCTCTGGGACAGCCGAAACCAGACCCCAAAAGACCACACCCTAAACCGTACTCAAAGCCAGGCTCATGCGTCATCAGGTTCCCCACCACCCAAGCAGAGACCACTCACGGTGAGATCCCAAGCCCTACCTTAAACTGCCATAACCTACCTTTTCGTAGGTTATTGTTATAAAACCGAATATAGAAGTTATCGGGTCGGAGCCCCTACCCAAACAGTATAAGTTTGGGTAGTTCAAGGATTCAAGGTAGCCCCCAAAGCCCGAACCAAGTCCAAGATCTTCTGAGGAGCCTTGTCCGACGATACAGCCGAAACACAAATGTTATGTTCTAGGGTTTAGGGTTAATATGGCATGTTCCTTTCAATGACAATGTAGGGGTCAGAGACAATTGACAGCAAGCTAGGATCTTGAACGACGAGATTCTATAAGGACTAGCATGGGGTACTTTTGCCGTCGACCTTAGTTTCAATAAGTCAAAAATATTTTACAAGTCTAGTATGCTTCGACTATGCTTAGGTTTTTTTTAAAGCGCCTCTTTTCCAGGATTGCCACAGCAGCTGAGAGATCCCCGTAGGGAAGGCTTAGGGTGTAGGGCTTCAGGTTAAAAAGGGTTCAGGGTTTAGGGTTTAGGGTTTAGGGTACGCAAGCATTTAGCACAATGCTTGAAAACTATCCCAGCCCGGAAGTCCTACACCCGCATCCCCCCAGCACAGCCGTGGAAAACCCGAAGGGTATGAGGACGTTTCTTCAGGAAGGCTGTGGCACAGCACAAAATTCAAATCTATTATATATATATATATGTATGTATATATATATATTATATATATATTATATTTTATTATATTATATACTATATATTACATATTTATATTAAATATCATATATTATATATTATATATTTTATGTTATATGTTATATAATATATAAAAGTATGGCTTCAGGGGTCTCGGCTTGAGGTTGTGGATATCGGCAGCATTTAGGGCATTTGGATGCGGGGGTTTTATGGCTTAGGTGCTAATTTCCGAAACACGCAGCAGAGTCGCCCCTAGCAAACACAATAGTGAACGGATCCTACCTCCAGACTGCACAAGGTCCCTCCACTTCCCGACGCACACACATGCTTGAAGTTCTTCGGTGTTAGACTATGGGTGCTGAGATCCAACACCCTGAACCCCCCACCCCAAAGGCGGCTTATGGCTTAAGGTAATCCCTAAACCCCCAGCCCTAAAAAAAACCCTAAACCCTCAACCCTAAAAGACACACATCTCCTCCATGGCGAATGTGATGCCCGCCAGCGGCGCATTAAAGGAGGCCGCGAAACCGCAGGAAAAGCCCAGCGACGCCAGAAGAGATTGCCTTGTTAGGCTCCATCAGGGGAGACCCTGAAGCAATATAGGGGGCTCAGCAATTAGCGTAGGTTCTTGGGGTATGGTGTAGTATACATATCAGAAGGCACCGAATAATGATGTTGCTAATAGTTCAGGCTTCTGTGCTGGATGCTTAAGGTGTTCAAGGCTTCTGACTAAGCGGTTAAGGGCTCTAAGTTAAGTTTTGAAGTTTACTTTTCGGGGATATTGTGGTTTGGGGTGTGTGGGTCACATATTGCATGTCTGGGTTTAAGGCTTCTGATCGGAGTCTTGACCTACAACCAAATACAACCTGACAACTTATCCTCTAAAAGCAGCGGCTCCGTCGTGCTCCCTTCGGAGGGACAGCACAGAACTGTTGCAAAACAGGGGAGGACCTAAAATATGTAGACATGGGTTTAGGGTTTCGGCTTTGGGGTTCATGCTTTAGGGTTTAGGGTTTAGGATTTAGGGTTTAGGATCGCAAGGCGATGCTCTACCAGGACCTCCCAACGGCCCTTTACTGGAGCATTAAAGTACTTAATAGTGGGTATCTAGGGTATGTTAGAGGGTAACTATATGGTTCCTTAAAGGGTTCCTTTACAGTCCATAAGGGTTTCAGGCACATTTACAGGATCATGGGACTTGGTAACTATAGAACTCCAACTAAGGTATCTATATTTACAATTACTTATGTAACCCCAATTACGGTACTTATAACCTGTCCACTCGGGCTCCGGGCTCAGATGTGTTCCAGGAATCTAAAAACCCTAAACCCTGTACCCTACTTAGACCCCCCAACTACTCAGTCCCATGATCCTTTAAGCAAGCCACAAGAGTAGTTCTCTAACCTCGGGTACGGTCTTGGGATCCTAGTTTAGAGAACTACCCTTGTGGAATATGCCGACTCCCTAAGGCCCTCCGACTCGTCCTCTTTGATGTCCATGGCAGTCAGGCCTTAGACTTCCTCTAGTATGGAGGCCTTACGTAATCCTTAATCGAGAGAATGAGGCCTGATGACTCTCATAACGTAACCCAAGGCCGCGGCGTCACAGAAGCCCGGATGCCGCTGTACCAGCCCGCTAGCATGGCAAAGGAGGTGCAAACCTGGATCGAAGGGCCTGCGACGAAAGAATTTGGTTGAGGGTTCAGGACTTGGGTTTGAAGGTTTTTATCTCTCTTCTTCAATAACCGGGGCCAAAAAAGTTTAAACTTTCTAAGATAGACCAAATAAATAAGGCCAAAAAGTTGAAAGTTCCCCCATAGGCTATATAGGGTTTAGGATTTGGGGTTTAGGGTTTAGGATGGATGTACAGCGTTTCTTTCTTGGAAGGGGGGCCTGCGTCGAAAGAGATGGATTCCAGGCTTAGGCCCATTAGGGTTGGGGATTTGCAGGGACTACCCAAACCCCAACTGCCTTCTGATATACCCGAAGGTATCCACGATCGAGGACCATAAGCGCTCTATTCAAGGGTACTTCGGGCAGTGGGGGGGGGGAGATCCTGGTTGGGGTACACTTAGGTGTTTGGGGCTTAAGGGTTGCAACTATGATATGGCTTAGGTTCCGAGCTTCTGGTTTAGGTATAGGCCGTGGCCTGGGGTCCATATCTTAGGGTTTGCGTATTATGACTAGCTGTGTTTAGAGGCTGAGGATTCTGTGTCTTTTTGCTGTATACAAGGTTGTAGGCCTTATCTCGGCTTGGAGTTTAGGGTTTTGGTGCCTTGGTGGTCTAGGGTGGAGTAAGATTTGGTTTGGTACATGAGCGATCCCTAAACCCTAAACAGTTAGCCTGCTGAAACATGAGGGTCCTAGGCATTGAAGGCTTGGGGTCTAAAGCGCCGGAGTTTCTGGCACAGGTTCGCGGCTCGAGAATCCAAGGCTATGTTTCCTGCTCGACCACCGACATAGCAGATGACAAACTCTGGTGCCTCTATTCCTAAATCCTAAACCCTAAACCGAAGGCCCTCGGAAACGGAAACATCTTCACCTTTGCTTTGGCAGCTACCGCCGTCACTCCAAGCCCCCGGGAGCAACTACTCGGCTGCAGATGGCCAAAATACGGGAAGACGAAGTCCTGTCATCTGCGCACAAAGAGCAGGACCGGGTGAGGCGCACTCTCTACTTAAAGGATCATGGGACTTAGTAACTAGGGTTATAAATAAGGTAACTATACTTATAATTACTTATAACCCCAATTAGGGGACTTATAAACTTACTAAGTCCCCTGATCCTCCAAGTAGCTGAGGCGCCGAGCTCCCATCGCGGGCCGACCAAGCCACTAGACTGGTGCCCTCCCCGCGCTGCCAACAGCGAGCTCGCACTCCTGAGCATTAAAGTGAACCCCAGAAAGTTGGAACATGGCTTTAGGAGGATTAGTGCTAGGATCCCTTCTACTTTACCTTAAGGGCATGAGGATAATGATGTTCCAACTTTCTGGCTTCTACTGTAGGTTTTTCAGGCTGTCATAAACCCTAGGACGTATAAATCCTAAACCCTAAAGCCCTTCAATCCTGAACCCTAAGCTCTGAAGAATCCGAAATGCACCGAAGACGCACTGAGATCTCAGAGCCCGAGCTCGAAGTCCACCAGGCTCCAGGCGGACCAAATGCGGTTTAGGGGCTATAGTTTAGGGATGTTTAGGGTTTATAAGGGTGGATTCCAAAACGAGGCTACTCAGCTGCAATGATACATGGTTTCTAGGGCTACATCTTCGGGGTTGAGTGAAGAAGCTACAGATGCTAGGGTATTGGTATGTGTTTAAGGATCCGGTGCTGGAAGATAGGCGCCCGGGTGTTTAAGGCTGGCATGCTGTGAGAGTTGCGGCATGGATTTGTTGGCAGGACTGTCTTGAACAATGTTGGGGTTGTGGAGTTGTAAGCTTCAGACTTCGGTTGTATGCTACATCACAGCTCAGCGCAGGCAAAACGAAGAAAGGATTGTAAGTCTACCATACCCGCGCTTCATGCGAAGGTCGCCTCCTGGATGCGTACTGCCCGAATCACACAAACATGAGCACTAGTCACTAGTCCGAGGGGTAGATAACAATTCTGCAGTGCCTTTAGTTCAGTAGCCCAGGCCCGAAGCAATGGGAAACCTGGTAAACTCCGAAATTCCCAGCCCGGAGCTCTAACCGCCCAACCTTCAACTCGAAAAAAAAAACCCTAATGAAAAACCCCCTTTTTTTATTTAAAAACAGTCTGTTTTTAATTAAAAACAGACCCTAAAACCCCTAAACCCCTAAACCCATAATCACATCAGGGCTATAAAGCTCTGCCACTCCCCACCAAGCCTTCTGCTCCCATGCTACCTGGAGTCATGCGTGGGATCCACGCCCGAAACCAGGGTCGTCCTCCCCTGAGACCCCGAAGAGCCCAAAAAAACACCATGACAAGAGCGACTTGAGACCTCAAAGTACCTGTGGATCCAAAAACCTACCGTTTTAAGGCTTCGACCCTCTGATTAAGGGTTCATAACCTACTATTTTGCAGGATTTGGGACCTCAAAGTAGGTACGATTTGTATTTTCGGAGTCTTCGCGCCCTTTGGGGGATGTCAGACAGTGCTTAAAGGATTATGGGACTTAGTAACTAGGGTTATAAAGAAGGTAACTATACTTATAGTTACTTATAACCCCAATTAGGGAACTTATAACCTTACTTACTAAGTCCCATTCGCCTCTCATAGAAGCCTTATGGAGCTCTTTAAGGACCCCTTTAGAGATCCCTTTAGGGGTCCCTTACTTACTAAGTCCCCTGATCCTCCAAGTGCCCCATGCCCTGGTACCTTCATAGAAATCCCGAGTTTTTCGGAGCAAGCTTCCTTTGTCGCTTTGGGGCTTATAGGGTTTTTGGGCTTATAGGGTTTTTGGGATTATAGGGTTTTTGGGATTAGGGTTTAGGGTTTAGGGTTTGGGGCTTATAGGGTTTTTGGGATTATGGAACATTCCTGAATCAAGGTGGAGCAGGCACACTCGTGGGAGCAATTATCCAAGTGCCAAACGTTCAATGAGTACCTGGCTGCTTGGCATGCAATACCCTAAGGATCCAAGTCGTCCTCGTTTATGGTTTTTGATACCCAAAATGGACCCCAAACCCTCAAGACTCCAAGGATACACATACCTACTTCGGGGTCTAAAGTCTGTAAATGGTACCTAGACTGGGCAATTTGGAGCTTAGGGAACCCCAAAGAAGGAAGATCCTTGCTGTGACCATTTAGCGCGTAGTTTGAAGTGGTATATAGTTCTCATACCATAAGATACAGTTACCTTGTAATTGGATGCCATTCCTCATGCAATCCAGATCTGTTCTTATCTTTGGCCGAATTAAGGTCAAGGCTATGTCAAAGGCATCGCTAGCCAAGATCTTTCACAAAGCCAACACGAGTTTCATGAATAATTTCATGATGCATCTGGGGACCGGGTCTTGCTTCAAACTTTGAGACGAAAATGCAAGACCCACACAAAGCCCTCCCAGCCAACTCAAGCCTCTAAACCAACCCGACGGGAAGCCTCCGGACATCAGGAAGAGGATGCTAAGCGTGAGCCGCAGCACCTGGGTAATCCGAGGCATCACCTAGATTCTAGATAGCCGGCTGCCTAGACCCTAATACGAGAAGCTACCCTGAGTAGGGTTATCGTCTATAATCTCAAGACACAGCGAACAAAACTCCAACCCTTGTGCGCATAAAAGCTCATGGCGCTCGGGATCTTTAGCCCCTACTTGGAGGATCAGGGGACTTAGTAAGTAAGGTTATAAGTCCCCTAATTGGGGTTATAAGTAATTATAAGTATAGTTACCTTCTTTATCACCCTAGTTACTAAGTCCCATGATCCTTTAAGTACACCCCGAATCCCAATACGCCTCAAACGCTAAACTCGCCGAACCCAAACCAACATTCTTCCTCATGCCCCACCCCTCCCCAAAAAAGGGGACCCCCAAACCCAAAATGAGTGTAAACTAACCGATGTACTTCAGGAATACTATCACAGAACAAACAAACACCGCATGCGAGCCACATCTGCTCTTGATGCATAAGCCCTTCTTGTGATAAGACCTCTCCCGCACTTGACACTCCACAACACATAAGCAACTTTGAAAACTAAAAAGTGCCTGCCCCTGAGGGTCGTGTCTTTGTTGTTGTTTGCTGCTTTGTTTTATGTGTGGTTTATGTATTCCCACTGAAAAACCGGCAAAAGGCATGGATAATAACACGACACGAAACCACAAACAAACAAAAGACACACACACACACACAACCAAGCTGAATCACCAAACACACAAATAGAAGCAAACTACCTCCCTCGGCCACCTGGTATGTGTATTTGTTCTTTTTGTGTTGATTTATGCTTTCTTTGATTTCCAGGGTTTGCAGTGTACGCGGGCTCTTAATACTAAGCATCCTGATCCTCTAAGTAAAGTTCGACAAGGCTGTGCCCTGGGGTCCCGGACGGCGACCTGCAACGGAATGTACTCGCCTGTGGCGACGGCGACGAGAGATTGAGTGGTACCTCCACCTTGGCTGTTAGGGTTCGGGGTCTACTCAAAGGATCATGGGACTTACTTACCAGGCCTGTAAGTACGGTAACTATACTTACAATTACTGCTAACTTATTATATCCCCAATTGAGGGACTCATAACCGTCCTTGCTAAGGCCCATGATCCTCTAAGTAGGGTTTAGGGATTTGGGGTCCAGGGCTTGGCTTTTCAGTTTTAGGGCTGGGATATCTACCGGATACCCTCGAAAAACGGAACAATCAAAGAAGGGAAGGACGAAACGGGTACCCATCTTGGTTTCCTATTTCGGGTTGAGGGTGGTTTAGGCTTTCCGGGGCTTGCTTCCTGTGTTTACGGTCTAGGGTCTATATCATAGTCTACCTAGACTCTCCATATGTATACATATATATATATATGTATATATACATACATATATATATATACTAGCATTGTGGAAGTAGGTCCCTGAAACCATAATAAATAGTTTTTTGCGGACCAAATTTCACAATGCTAGTGTATATGTGTATATATATATATACACATATTATATATATATATATATACATATTATATATATATATATATATGCTACCCCCCCCCTCATGTACCCACGCTTTGTGCTTGAATTGTGCGGGATCGTCGTCGTGTCCCTGCAAACCTTCCCAATCTCCACTATTCTTCGTCATA
>BGNK01001683.1:102475-127637 GCA_003297005.1 Symbiodinium sp. clade A Y106 | reverse complement strand
CAACCAACTGACTGACTAGCTGCTTCACTGACTGACTGACTCGCGCGTCTGCCGAACGGAAAACCATAAAAAATACCCAAAAAAAACCATAAAAAATACCCAAAAAGAACCCCCACCCTCTGCTTGGCTGCTTTAGTTTTCTGCGTCGCTGCCCACCTGCACGTTGCTCAGCACTGCCTTTGGTGAATGTTGAGGGGCTCGGTGAATTGGATGTCTTTGCAGTCAGCGTTGCTGTGAGCGCAAAGCTTCTAGCGTAGGGTCCAGGGACTTGCTAGATGCACAACTGCCCACTGAGTCCTAGCGTCAGATTGTACATGGCAGCCAGTAGTTTTTCTGGAACGGCTCACGTCCATTTTGCACGCGTACGCGGCAATTTATCTGCACCTTTGGGGTCTGCGCCAGAATTCAGGCGCTGCAGAATGAAAGCGGAGACAATATTCTGGCACATACCCAGGTAGATCGATCAGACCACCGCCATGCAACAGCAAAAGAGTGCTGTGTGGAGACATGTGAGATAAGCACTCATGAGAAGAGCGTCCCAGCGTAAGGATGTGGAGTGTCGTAGATCTGACATTGTTGCGACATGCGGCATGCAAGAACCTGGATCCCGATACGGGTGCAACATGGATGCTGAATGGCTTCTTGCGGAAAGGCCGTCGGCGAGTCCGTCGCAAAGCCAATGCTGTGCGCCTTTAGGGCATACTAAACGCCAGGATGATGCTGCTCTGAGGGTGTGCAGATGAACGAACGCCAGGTACTACGAGAACAACATCGTTGCGACCATCAACATCCTGAAGTCCATGGTCAACCATGGTTGCCAGTCGGCCTCCCTGCAGCCGGCTGAAAGTGTTGGGGCAGGGTGAGGGCGTGTCCGCGAAGCCCTTAAGGCCCCAAAAGGGCTGCTGTCCATTCCTTGCACGCTATCCGCTAGCTGCTTGTCGGGCTCAGGCCAGGTCCGGCGCCTCCCGGGGAGTACACGGAAAAATACTGCGAAGCCTACGGGGAAACAGAAGCGGACAACGTGGCAAGCAGCTAAGCAGAAGCTGATTGACGGGACTTGCAGGACCGGTATGGCCACCCAGCACAGGTCATCTAAACGACAGACAGGCAGGTCACAAGGAAGGACATCAAGCCTTTGAAAGACACGGAGTCTAGGGCCGGAATCCGCTGGGCCTTGGAGGGAGGTCTTCCAGCCTGGGAAGCATGGGGGAAGTGGATGCCGACGTTCATGGCTCAGCAAAGTGGGACTTCTCATGAGATACGAGGCTTTGAAGTGGCGGGTTGCTACCTCAGTGACTTTACAGTCAGGGATCGCAAGAAAGCTTGGCGTTCCTGTTCGTTTCTACCCGACCGCCTCAATCAAGCCCAAGCTGCAACAGCGCTGGCGCGACACGGACCTCGACACCCATCCGGTCCCAGGTTGCTGCTGCGCTCAGACAGCTGAAAACCGGGAACTTCAACCAAGGGCAGCAGGCTTGCAAGGGCGGGTTCCTATATATAAGGGTCGTTATAAGGGAGCTATAATGGTGACCATACGGGTTCTATAAGGATCACAAAAAGGGTTAAGGGTTGTGAAGGGTGATGTGCTAGGACCGCAAAGCGGGGATGAGTCATTCTGAAGAACTCACGGGCTTTCGGGGCATGTGGCCTTCCAGGGTTGCTGTGTTACATTGTACTAATCTAAATGTGTTCAGCGGTCTGCACTGTATCTCGCTGTGCGGACAATGCATTTGACACGAATCCCGGTCTTTGCTATACCAAACTGTGCTACTCTACGGCTTACTAGATTAGCGCGCACGGTACTACACCCAAAGAATTCGTGTTTGTGCCGGAAAAGGTTATGTGTGCCGGATTGATTCCTGCCTGTCATCATGCAATGCTGTTGGAATATGACAGGTATCCTGGAATGTAGCTACTGCACCATCCCTTACGCTCTACAGCAACTAGGCACCAAACCCCACCCCCTCAACCCTAAGCCCTAAACCGTAGCACCAGCTCGGGAGTCTGAGGTCAAGAAGTGAAGGGGTCGAAGGGTGTTTTGCCTTCCGCAATGCGGATTCATTTGCTTGAGATTTCAGGCGGACGGCAAATGCGCTCGACAAAAAGTGAAACAACGTAGTAAAACCTGTAGGCCCCAACCCTCAACCCTCAACCCTCAACCCCAAACTCTCAACCCCAAAGCCGCAACCCTAAAGCCTCAACCCTAAAGTTCAACCCTAAAGCCTCAACCCTAAAGCCTCAACCCTTGAGCGTTTTCAGGCCGCGCCCGCTGTCCCAGTGCAGCAGTTCCAGCGCCCCAGACCCCCGCCACCACAGTGGGAGCCCAACAAGGTGGGAATGATACGATCGCGGTTTAGGCTTTTAGGTAGAGGAGTAAGAATTTAGGATTGTTGGAGATTAGGGTTTCGAGCTTAGGCGGTAGATGGCAGTCTTGGCTTTGGGGAGTGAGAGTCGAGGGTTTGGGCTTTAGGTAGGAGGGGCTTCATTGTCCTAGCAGGGCTTTTGGTTCACGGAGGTCTTGTCTTGGGCCCGCATAAAAGTATGTTCTTCATGCTTTCCCGATGCTACTTCGTATCATCCTTATGAGGGTGAGTAAACTCTCACAACCGGAAATCATCATCTGAAAGAATTCGGTGTTTCACCTGATTCGGTGTGGAAGAAGTGGGCAACGCTTCACGTAGACTACGATCTGTAAAGCAAAACATGGGTCAAGTGCCTCTTGCAAGTTGATTCCTCAGTGTGAGCAACTCCTCGGCAAGAGCCGGGCAAAAAACCGGCACCAAACTTTTGGTATGCCACACTGATGGTGGCATTTTGCGAGGAAATGCTCAGCTAGAGAGACCGAGGTTCCTTGCACAGTGTCACCGTCCTTGCTAGGTGTTGGTGTTGTCATACCGATGGTGGTAGTGGTGGTGATGCTGGTGATACAAGCATGACCATCGTCTTGTGATGTTTTGTAGCTTGCACCAAAGCTGTCGAGTGTAAGTTCCATGTAGCCGCCGTCGTCGGCGTCGTGGTTGTTGTTATTGTTGTTGCTGTTGCTGTTGCTGCTGTTGCTGTTGCTATTATTGTTGTTGTGATCGACGTCATCGGCGGCGTCGTCGTCGTCGTGCAATGTTGCTTTTTGCACGTTTTGTAAGTGTAGTACATATAGCTCCTGCTACTGCTGTCCGCAATCGGTAGTAAAACGTGTGATGATGATGATGACGATGATGATGATTGTCATCGCTTCGCAACCGCACGGAACGCCCCATCATCAGTAATGTAAAGACTCGGAGCTAAGGATCCCTTGCAGCATCCAGGGCCTCTAAATGCAGTCCCAAGAGACTCCAAAACCTTTGAATTGCGACCTCTTCCCGAAGCCGCAGAAAGAAGCTATTCTGGGTCTTCCGGTCCCAACCATCACCGCTCACCTCGGACCAACTGCGTGAGGCGCCACGGCTAGGCCCTCCCCCGCAGGCCTTGGACTCGGGAGAGCATGTGGAAGAGTAAAAGGCGTAGAAGCAACCAGACTATGCTTTAAAGATCCCTGAGGCAGCAGAAACGATACCGTAATGCGCACAGAGAGAAAGTGTGTGCATCGATCTATCTGTGTATATATATATACACATGACATTATATATGTATGTGTATATATATATATGTATAATATTACATACATATGTATGTGCATACTTGTGTATACATCTCTATATATACATATATACACACCCACATTTTTGACAGGATGTGACACCTCTGAAGGTCCTCATGTAGATTGCCCCCTCACATGAAGCCAAATTCACGACGCTGGCTTGCCGAGTGCATGAGGAGTTTTTGGAGGAGAGAGATGCAAAAAGCGTTTCTGAGATGTCCTTGTGGAACAGCCGGCCAGAGTCTAAGCTCCAAAAAATGAAAGCCCGTTTATGACCTCCGAAAAGAAGCCCCGAGCCCTATGTCCTAGAATGAAACCCCCGCACCGACTCCCCACTCCTGACACCCGGAGCCACAACCCAAATCCTCCGATGTTGTCCATTTTCAGGGTGTGGTCCCGCCTAATGCCGGAGCTCTGGGGCGCGGTCCCCCAGAGGGGAGAGCGACAGGTTCTGGGCTTTCTGGCCTTGTCGCAGTTCTTGTTTGGAGTCGGAGTTTTGGGTTTGGGGTGTTTGAGAGCTTGGTTTTCTGATGATATGTTTGATTCGGGAGGCCCCTAAATTGATTGGAAAACAACAGCATTTTAAATCCCACAGTCATAACAACACCAAACATGCAGAAGCATGTTTTCGGAACTCTGAAAAAGAGACGGAGTCGATTAGCTCCAGGAGTGTACCAAGATCCTTCCTTAGATCATGGGAGCAGTTGAGCAAGCTTCTGTGCGTGGAGGTTACTGTTTAAGGGTTCCGGAGTTCAGGCGTTCAAGGGGCTACAGTAAACTCCAGAAAGTTGGAACATCAGTATCCTAAGTCCCTTATACAAAAGAGAAGGGAAATCCAGCACCAATCCTCCTAAACCCATGTTCCAACTTTCTGGGATTCCCTTTAGTGTACGACTGGGAGTCAAAAGAGCCTGAAGCTGAACCCCCTCACGATGCAGGCCATTGGTACGACCTGCACAGCCGCAGGCAGCTCCAGCTGCTCCTTCGTGGCAAAAGTGCGATTGTCCCGAAAAGCCTAGCCCTCCGATAAAAAGGGTTCAAACTCCGTGCAAAATGGGACCTGACGGGGAATGGTTGAATAGTCAAGCGCCAAGTGCAAGGAAATAGAAAGAGCAGCAGTCGTGCGAGCGGATGCTAAGAACACCGCGAGCAGCAAGAATCTCGAATAGGAAAAGCTGTTATCCGCAATTTGCAGAGCATGCGCCGCAAAGGTTGCAGGTCCCGCCATATTCCGAACAGGACAGTGGCAGCGCAATCTATGACAGGGAAAATATTAACTTTCGCCACCACAAACCCTAAACCGCAAAATCCATTCGCCTTCGGCATGAAACCCTAAACCCGAATCCCTGCTGACCCGAGGCAGGCGCTGCTGTGCCAAGCATTCTGGGAGCGAGGTGGCCCATGTAGACCTTAATATTACGTAAATCTTTATACAGTTTTTTACCCATATCTGAAACCGTAAGCCCCAAACCGTCAACCCTGAACCCCAAACCGTGAACCCTGAAACCGTGAATCCAAAACCTCAAACCCTAAACCGTGAATCCTGGCTCCTGGACCCTACACCGTGAACCCCAAACCCTAAACGTGAACCCTAAACCCTAAACCGTGAACCCTAAACTCTAAACCGTGAACCCTAAACTGTAAACCGTGAACCCTAAACTCTAAACCGTGAACCCTACACTGTAAACCGTGAACCAAAAACTCCAAACTGTGAACCCTAAACTGTAAACCGTGAACCCCACACTCTAGACCGTGAACCCTAAACTGTAAACCGTGAACCCTAAACTCTAAACCGTGATCCCTAAACCCTAAACCGTGAACCCTAACCTCTATACCGTGAACCCTAAACTGTAAACCGTGAACCCTAAACTGTAAACGGTGAACCCTAAACTCTAAACCGTGAACCCTAAACTGTACACCGTGAACCCTAAACTCTAAACCGTGAACCCTAAACTCTAAACCGTGAACCCTAAACTGTAAACCGTGAACCCTAAACTGTAAACCGTGAACCGTAGACTCTAAACCGTGAACCCTAAACTCTAAACCGTGAATCCTAAAATGTAAACCGTGAACCCTGAACTCTAAACCGTGAAGCCTAAACTCTAAACTGTGAACCCTAAACTGTAAACCGTGAACCTTAAACTCTAAACCGTGAACCCTAAACTGTAAACCGTGAACCCTAAACTGTAAACCGTGAACCCTAAACTCTAAACCGTGAACCCGAAACTGTAAACCGTGAACCCTAAACTCTAAACCGTGAACCCTAAACTCTAAACCGTGAACCCTAAACTCTGAACCGTGAGCCCTAAACGCTAAACCGTGAACCGTAAACTGTACACCCTAAACTCTAAACCGTGAACCCTAAACTGCAATCCGTGAACCCTAAACTCTAAACCGTGAACCCTAAAGTCTAAACCGTGAACCCTAAACTCTTAAACCGTGAACCCTAAACTGTAAACCGTGAACCCTAAACTCTAAACCGCGAACCCTAAACTCTAAACCGTGAACCCTAAACTCTTAAACCGTGAACCCTAAACTCTAAACCGTGAACGCTGAACCCTAAACCGGGTTGAGAGCAGCTTACGGAGTCTCTGCTGGCCTTGTTTTTTCGACGCATGCCCTACAGGGTTGTACTGTGGAGTCTCTATCACTAAACGTGGTTAGGTAGGACAAACAGCAGACATGCACTTTTGTATGTGTGTATGTGTGTGTATATATATATATAATTACACATATCATATGCCAGATGCATACACATAACGTACTGAATGCACACTTACATCCCTCTCTCTCTCTCTGTCTCCCGTCTGTGTCTGTACTTTGGGGAAGAGCACCTTGCAAGCAGGGAGCATGCAGATCGTGGAGCACAAGGGAGACAGCGAGAGTAAGATCGCCCACCCACAGCAATCACTGCGAGGTTTCAATACGGCATCAGCTGGTACACGTCTGTCCCGTTCGGAGGCCAACAGCACCTCCACCTCCCGGCGGCGGGGGCCTCGTACGGATTTGAATTCCAGCACTCATGGCTATCTGCGGCACGGCCCTTCCAAATTCCAGGAAAGACCCACGACGACGATGACTGCTGCTGCCAATTTTTCAGGCTATAACTGTTACTGCCACCACCATGGCTTCTTCTGCTTTGGACCACTACCACTACCACCGCCACTGCCATTACCACTCCCACTCCCACCCACTCCTGCTCCTGTTCCTGCCACTGCTCCTTCCACTGCCGCTGCCACTGCTACTACTACTTCTGCTTCTAGTACTCCTACTACTACAACTACTACCACTACTGCTGCTGCTGCTACAACAACAACTACAGCTACAACTACCACTACCAGTACCACTACCACTGCCACAACGACAACAACAACAACAACAACAACTACTACTACTACTACTACTACTACTACTAGTACTATAACTATTAGTACTACTAGTCCGACGATGACGACGACTCCTACTACTGCGACGACTCCCACTACTACTCTTATATGAGTACTGCTAGTACCAATCCCAGTACCATTACCAGTACTTGTACGAGCATTCGTGCAGAAGCAGGACGATGAGTAGCATACTGGCAAGAAGCAGTGGTAGCAATGAACGCAACGGCAAAGTTTACAACATGGGTGATAGTTACAGGCATAGCAAGAGTTCTGCACTGAACACATTGGCCAAAGTAGAAGTCGAAGCAGTAGTTAGCTGGGTAGTGTTAGTGGCAACGGCGCAGGTGATTTCAATGGCCCAGGCCGTGGCAACGGTGAATACTGACGAAAGCTATAGCGGAAAGAGTCCGAGCAAACATCCGTGAAACTAGCGTAGTACTTCTTGGTATACACTTCGCAGGAATTGCTGCATTGCCTCAACCTGGCATCGCGCCACTTCGACCAGCTGCGGATGCTGCAGGTGCGGGCTTTGCGTATAGATATCGCGACAACCATCATCGTGACTATGATCAGTATAAGCACTTAACAACATCGTTTATGGCCTTCCACAGAGTGGGAGAATCTTTGAGGTGCTGCCACCGTGCCAGCAGCGCTTCCGGGACTTCTTCCGCCGGGAGCTGAGGAAGTGACCCAGAAAATACTGTGTTGCATTATGATACGCATACCTATGGATCTATGGGCATTCTGGATGCTCATGTGTTGTCTTTCGAAGCCTCCACTGGTGCCTGTTTGTCTGCCTAGGTCTTTTTCCGTTTGACGGCAGTATCATAGAATTTGAAAAGCTCTTGCCTGCCCTACTTGCCGCCGACACCACATTCTCTGCCTTTTCCCAAATCGGCTGTCCGCCAGCAGCTTTTGGTCGGCCTGGCTCTACTCAGCCTGAGTGCGACCCTCACGGCTAGGGCATGGATATTGGCCATCTTGCTGCTACTGCGGCTGAAGATGATGTTGGAGCTGCTGACAGTGCTGTTTGCGGATGATGTTGATCGGTGATGTCGATGACGAAGATGTCCCGGACAGTTCATGTGCTCTACTTTCCTCAGGCCTGGCTTCGCTCCAACGGCTCCAGGAGTGGTGGCCTCGGAGACGGATTATCGACATTCTGCGCATCATAGTCTCCGTGACAGGGCTTACGTGGATACCAATCTCCGCAGAACGCAGAACCCGAGAACTTTCCTCAATCCTAAACCCGAAGCCCTCTCTCTCCGTGAATTTTTCCCTCTAGTCCGGCTTATTCAGGTTGGTCTTCCGACCTCACCACCGAACTTGCTGGCAGGCTCGTGCGGAAATCCGGCTAACTATTTATTTTTATCCTTCATCCAGCTTGCCGTAGAAGCAGTCGGGGTAGGATGGTGTCACGAGAAAGTCATACGGAGGAGACAACAGGGTTCAGAAAGAGACAATAAGGCTCAGAAACTATAGGCAAGCAACCCTAAGCCCTGAACCCATAGGTTTTCCAGGCGTTCGACTGCCATGGTGATCACATCGAGAGTTCTAGGCAGCAGATGATGACAGCAATCAGGGTGCTGGGCTGAGCACCTGTGAGACCCGTATCGAGTTCAACAAGAAGGTCAGGTTTGCTGCAAGAGCGGTATGCAAGTAGATCGTTAACAGTTGTTAATGCGCTACTACGAGCAAGTAAGGTGTACTAAGGTCTAGCGGTATATGGGGGCATTGAGGCATTGAGAACATGTATACAAGATGTAGAAGCCGGCGAGAACAGGCACACTACAGAACACATGGTAGTGCTCTCTGTGCATTAGGAATGCCCAGGCTGCAACGTACTTCCACATGCCAGGTGCCAGCTTGACAAGTCCAGTTGCCGGTGCCACTCCGCCAGCCTCGTCAGTATGGACCCCAGTCAGGCCCTGGACCAAAAAAAGCGCCGGTGTTTGAACCGGTGCGGGGCTAAGGGGTTCGTGTTTCGACTGGCTTCGGATTCGTGGGACATCTCGGGGCAGCTACTGAGCGACAATAGCATCTGAATAGAAAAACCCCAAACCCTGGAACCATCCGAAAATCCAAGTGCTGCACCGTGATCCGTAATTTTAAATCCTAGACATGTGGCCAAACTCCACTTTAGATCTTGTTGCCTAGGTCGCTGCAGCGATTGCAGCAGCAGCTGCTGCTGGTGCGGCAGCCAACAAGATCACGGACACCAGAGCATCATCGTGCTGTATTGGTTTAAGGTTTTAAGGGGTCTATTTCGATATCCTTCAACCACTACCCACTACTCCAGAGCTTATGGCTTCAAATTTCGAAGCAAGGGCAGACAAATTGAACCAGAAATTGCGAGCTTCGACTCGTGTCCGGGATCTTGCTCGCAACTTCGATTTTGAGTCTGTTGCCTTGTGTAGTTGTGATAATCATCGCACCTGCGCAGGAGACAATGGAAATCCCACAGACTTCGGCAGATGGCCCAGCCACAGATGTCCTCTTTGCCCTGAGCGATTCCTGCTCTTCTGCACTCTCTCCCCACTGCACAGGTCGGTGTTCTGATTGGGAAGCAAGCATCCACCATCAATGCCATCAAGACATATGCGAAGTTCGGCCCTGAGACTTGAGAAAACGCTCCTTTTGAAGTCCTTTTGTCTGTGTTATGCAATACTGTTAATTTTCTTGCTACTATTAGTATTGTTATCGTTATGGTTATCCTCATCCTCATTGTTATTGTTATTGCTATTGTAATTGTTATTGTTATAAAAACTGTTGTTGTTATTGTTATTGTTGCTATAATAACTGTTATTGTTGTTACTTGTTAGAGCATATTATTATGGGTATTACGTTTATGACCCCGGTTAATATTACGATGATTATTCTATGTTTGTTTTTAGTGTGGGCCACATCTCTGAGGGCTCACTGTTTCGTGGAGCAGCACACGCCTACGGAAGACAAGGCGAAGGCCTTCGCGGGACATGGAATGTTGCTTTGCTCTCCTGGAAGAGTTTGGGGCCCGAAAGAATTTGTACTATAATATATATGTATATACTGTAGCTTATACTAAAGTGTATACTGTAATGTATACCATAACATGTGCTGAAAAAGGCATTATAATATATACCATAACATATTATTGCAACCATATACTATACTATAGTATCTACTATAACATAGACCATAGTATATACAAGCATGCAGGGTCGAGTTCTACGTGTTGCGCAGCAGGTCACCATCATCGGCTCCGTGCAAGAGGTTGACGTTTGCAAGAAGGTCGGCACAAGGGGGTCTGTACTTGGAGGATCATGGGACTTAGTAAGCAGGGTTATAAGCACCTTGAATGGGGTTATAAGTATTTATAAGTATAGTTATCTTAATTATGACCCTTTAAGTACAGCATGACATGATAAGAGGAACCAACACCCCCGTGCCGAGTCAGAGCAAGTTTGCTTTAACGTCTTTCGAAGCACAGGGCCAGTCTTCCATGAGTTCCGTTGTGCTGTCCCGGCAGAAGGGACCACTAGACATTGCCATCGTGGACCCCCAGACTGAGTTCGACAGCGTGGCAATGGCTGACACGGCCCGAAGGACAGCAAAATGCAGACGTGCCCTAAACCCTAAACCCAAGAAGCCCCCTAAACTCTAAACCCTGAACCCTAAGCCCTAAACCCTAAACCCAAGAAGCCAGAGATCATTGTGGCAGGTAGTAAGCGGCATTGTCGATGGCTCCTTGAGTCCGGGGGCCTGCAGTTGCCTGTGGGGCGGGGCCTTCTGACCGTGTTTTGAATGCCACACAATTTAATTCCAGGGGGCCTTAATAATTACCTATAGGGTTCCTTTAAAGGGGTCTTTAAGGGATCTATACGGGTACCATAATCTAGGGGCCTTAATAATTACCTATACTATTTTGGGGATTCCTTATTACAATTATAGCATTGTGGGCCCCAAAACCTTCTTCTAATTATTAAGGCCCCTACATTAACCTCGACATCCCCAAGACTCGAGGAGCTACATATCCCCAGAAGCACGGTGCACTGAGGTTCTAGAAGTACTCACCGAAACAGTCACAAACGGTGAGCTGCTAACAATTCGATCAGGGTTTTGGGGAAAGTTCTATTGCTAACTGTGCAGACCCTTGTACAAGTCTTGGTTAACAGTCGTTAAAGAGACCCCCAGGAGAGGCAGATCGATCGACCATGAAAACCCTCAGAGAGCTCATACAGCTCAGGGACTATAGCCCTAAACCGTAAACCCCAAACCCTAACCCCCCCAAACCCTAAACCCTGAACCCACTTTCTTTGCTTTACCGAGGCCCCCAGGTTCTGATCCAGCTTGCGGCGCAGACCGCTCAGGCGGAGGCCCAGGCAGAGCTTCAGAAAAAGCGGGTCCGGAGGAGGTTAGATTGTCGGGCTCAAAGGGTTTAATGGGCAGAATTTGGGGTCTAGGGTTTGGGGTTTAGAGGCTAGGAATGCTACATGTATATATATATATGTACATAAATATTGCCATACAAACACAGGTGCCAATACAAATACTCTATTCTAGTTTTGAAGGCCCTGCCCGAAGACCTGCCCTCAACTCTGAAGCGCTACACCAGCCACTCCCGTGACCCTCTAAGGGATCCATGAATTTTCCTTTAAGGCTTCCGTCACGGGTTCCTTTAAGGTCTACTTCCCGTCCTGAGCCCTGAGTCCAGTCCTCAACTAATCCGCTTTTCAACCTTGACGGCAGCTGAACTTCTAAATCCCTTCAACTCCGAAAGCCCAAACCTCTAAGTAAGCCAGCCCGCAACCCGGAAACCCTAAATCCTAAGTCCCTGAACCGCCAACCCGCTAACTCCAAGCCCCTAACCCCTAAACCAGCAATCCTGAAACCTTTAAGGCCCACTCAGACATGATATTCTTCGATATATTCTTACTAAACTAAAGAGGAAGTTGTGCACATCAATACATACATGTACATATATATATATGTATGTATATATATATATATATACATATCTATGTACATATATATATGTCTATCTATCTCTCTCTCTATATTTATATGTCCATATATATATAGCTATGGATATAAGTCTCCGACTTCGGAGGCTGCGGCGGCAATCCCAGGCCTCGCTGGTGGAGCTGCAGCGGCCTGGCCTCCTTCTGCTTTAGGACTTCAGGAACTACAAGGGTTTAGGGTATAGGGTTTAGGGTTTACGGTTTTGGGTTTAGGGTTTACGGGTTGCGGTTTAGGGTTTGGTTTAGGGTATGGGGTTTAGGGTTTAGGGTAGGGATCGGCGGTGAAGACCGTAGGTTTGGGATTCTGAGGAGGGAGGAAGGGTTGTTTTTTGGGCTTGGGTTTAAGGTTCAATCTTTCTGGTATCCGGATGTGTTGGTTTAGGACAGGGTTGAGGTTGCAAGTTACGTATTACAATGTTTAGACTTAACCCTTCAGAGTTTTCATTTGTAGCTTGGGTTGGTATTCTAGACCTCTGGCCTTGAAGCGCAAACGGCTATCCCCAGTTTCGGAAGTTGTTTATGTCAGTAGAAGTTTTGCTCTACTCCTTGCAGAATGCATGGAATTGCAGAGAACCGAGGCAAAAACCGTTCTGCAGAGTACGTGCTACTCTCTAAATCAACAGGCGCAGCCTTATGTCCCTGGCTTAGAAGCCTGCGCCTGAAAGCCCTGGCCGAGGCTGCAGCCGCCACAGCCGCAGCCGCCCGCCCTCCTGGAGTTGCCTTGCCTCCGGCCAGAGGGCCAAGGGCGAGCATGTGCAAACAGCGAGAGGAGGGCGCCTTGCAGAGGGTCTACGACGTGAGAAGGTTTGAAAACGGGGGGGGGCTTCAACGACAAAACATATGACAGTGCTGCAGTAGTAGTAGTTGGAGGAAGGGGAGGAGGAGGAGGACTACGTACTACTACTACTACTACTACTACTGCTACTACTACACCACTACTACTACTACTACTGCTGCTGCTGCTGCTACTATTACTACTACTGCTACTGCTCCTACTGCTACTACTACTACTACTACTACTGCCACTACTACTCCTACTTCTGCTCCGACTCCCAGTCCTATTCTTACTCCTACTCCTACCACTGCTACTGCTTCTACTGCTACGGTTACTTATTACTTACTTTAACTGCTCCAACTGCAAGAAGTGAAGCAGCAAAGGGTTGCAGATGTCAAGTCTCGAGCTACCTCAGGGCCTGGTAACGCCCGCTGGCTTGGCGGCCGGACTCAGACGCTTGGGCTTTACCTTAAGACGGGCCGTGAGTTTCGAGCCCTCTTTCTGCGTGTTTCTGCTTAGTGCGTTTTCTCTGTGTCGGGTCTGCAACTTCGCCTGTGTTGCGTATAGCGGCTAGCGACTTGGGTTGATGCCGATCCGGAAGCACGAAGTCCCGAATTTCTGAGATCTCCGCTGAATCGTTAATGCCCGAGCCATTCAATCTTCAGGCCTGCCTGGGGGGACGCCTCCGCCCGGCCTGGGGGTGCGCCCTGAGCCTGCGTTCGGTGGTTTAAGCTGCCTGCCACCTTTGCAAGAACCGTAGTGCGACGATAGTGATCGTACTAAGGCTCACAGCATCTCAAGGACGCATCAGTTAAGTGGCTGCGTCATCAAATCGATCACTTGCTTGCAGTGCTTGCCTGATTCATTGTTGCAAATCTGAACAATAAAGCGCAGACATGCCATGATGCACTCACTCAGGTCGTCGTAAGATTGCTGCTGCAGCTTACTTTCGGCGGAGAATAAGATATTTCGCAGTGGAGTCTCACAGCCGAAGTTCCCGGAGCCTGCTGGTCCCGTGATGTCCGTGCACTTAACTGCTGTCGGCATCACCTCTTATCGAATCTTCATTGGTGCAACTCTGACTTTCGAAGGGCTTGGCATCCCTGGCGGGAGCCCCGCCGCCGCTGCCGGGGCTAGCTGGGCTCTCAGGCACTAGGAAATTCAAGCAGAGAACAGCGAGCTGCAGCAGTTCTTCAAAGCCCACAAACCGAGCCTTTTTTGGTCCCTGCTGCCTTGGCCCAGGCTGGGTTAGACACGAGCGCAGCTGCGCACGAGCTGACCTCAGTTGAAGAGGAACTTCGCAAAGCGAGTTCGACAACAAGTGTGGGCAGAACGATTGCGAGACCCAATGGCTGAGAGAGAAGAGATGTAAGACGACGTGTCTAGGCCCATAGGCGAATGACAAGAATGGCACGTTTGCAAAGCTTAGGCCGCTGCATTGCAGGGGACCGACCTGAACGAGTGCGCCGAGACGTGGCAGGATTTGCGGACTACGATTTAGTGCGTGTGTGCGTTGGGGTCGGTTGGTGGCTGGGACGGGATCATGACATTGGACGACCTGCCTAGACAAGTTGAAAGGCACTGCTTTCGTTAAAGATTTCGAGCTATCAAGCAGACTGTTGCAGGTACTATGCACGGTGGTGGTCGCAGTACGGCACAGTCGCTGCCAAAGGAGGCGGGGCAAGCAGTCTCAGTCGGTAGCGACCTGCGCCTTGAATCAGCAGCTGCTCTCATGGCTGCAGTGGGTGCAGCAAAACGGATAAGATCGGTGTTGCACGTCGGGAGACTTCTTGGAAGTGCAAGCAAGAGCATTCGTGTTGTCTCGAGGTGTGGATGAGACGCAGTCCGGTGCAGTTGTGCAGGCCTTTGTGGGGTCTTTATTTCTTGCTCCACACGTCTCAAGTGGCATGTAGCGGACGAGTTGAGTGGACAGATGCTGGACGGTTCGCATTCAAAGTCATCAGGGCGTGCCAAAATCCGAAAGGGACCCACCGGCCAGGAAGCTCCGCCCAAAGCAGCGGCATTTGACAAGGATGCCTTGAAGAAGCTGGCAGAGCAGGCAGGGAGACAGAGATGTCCCAAGGAATATTGAGATTGTGCTCAGCCTTTCTCTCCTCCTGTCTGTAGGGGACGTGCTTGCAGCAGGGGCATGTTTCGAGCAAGCGATGTGGAATGCTGGCCGCTCCTAACCTCTGTATCTATCTATCGATTTATTATCTATCTGCTATCTGCAATTCGATATAATGCATTATAGTATAGTATACTGTAGTATCATATCCTTTCGTATAATGTAATATAATATATTATCATCTACTACAATACAATAAAACACACCATACATTGTGATATAGTATAATATAAGACACTATACTATAATACCATATAACATAAAACACATCATATAATATAATACATTATGATATAGTATAATATAAGACAATATAATATACTATAATACATTATAACATAAACACATCATATATTACAGTATAATATGTTCAGTATAATACAGTACGTATAGTATGGCAGTATAGCACCTCAGCATCTCCGCTTCGGCCTCTGCCCTCCCCACCAGGCCGCGAAGAATGCGGAGCAGGAGGAGAAAGATGCCGCGGAGAGAGAAGTGCAGGAGAAACTGGCGGCCGAGGCAGTGGGCAAGTCGTAGTGTCGTAGTGCGCAGAACGAGGTGGAGGTGAGATGCTTTACATATGTTTTTTTAAATGCTTATTTGCGGATGTTGAAGGATCTGGAAAAAGCTTGAAGTCCAGACGTGTCTTGCAGCTTCACTTTGCGCAGATAACAAGTCGTACATTCAGATTTGCACGCAGGCAGCAGCTGTGCAGGCGGCCGCCGCGCAAGTCCAGGCCCAGCAAGAGGCGCAAGCAGCGAAAGCAGCGCAGGCAGCACAAGCTGCCAAGGCAGCGCAAGCGGCAAAGAGCGCGCAAGCAGCGCAGCAGGCCGCTGCTGCGCAAGCTGCTCAAGCCGCCCAGGCGCAAGCACAAGCGCAGGCAGCGCAGGCAGCTCAAGCGGCACAGGCTGCACAAGCCGCACAGGCTGCGCAAGCCGCAGCCCAGGTGGTGCCGCCTCAGCCCCAGGTCATTCCGGCACCAGCCCAGCCACTTGGCACAGCTCCTCTGCCATCCGCCGTTGGGCCGGGCGCACCACCGCCACCACCACCACCGCCTGGCCAAGGTCCGGCCCCAGCAGCCTACGATCTTGAAGCCTTGAAGCGGCTTGCTGCTGCACAAGCCGGGTCCGTCGCGCCGGCAGCACCCACGGCGCACGCGCCGCCCATTCCAGTGGTCGAAGTTCGACCACCCCCCGCACAGCCGAAGAAGTCAATGGGCTTCTCCGGTTTCACCTTGCAGGCAGCCTCACCTGCGCCAGCACAACGGGACAACGACTCCGTCCAGAAGATGCTCGCCCGGCTGCAGGGAAATGTGCAGGGAGCGAAGCAAGCCCTGTCAGCCACAGGCCCTGCACCCAATTTTGGTGGCCAACTTCCTTTCGTTCAGGCGACACCCCTGTCAAAGTTGGGACCGCACTCGGGGCTTGGAGACGATGACTGGGAGCCTTTGCAGGAGACGGTGAGGACTGCAAGCGCTCGCAGTGAGGTCGAGGAAGCCGCCAAGGCCTTCCTCAGAAGCTTCGCCCAGATGAGTGCGGAGCAGCTGGCAGAGCTTCTCCACCTGATGGAAGCGAAGGCTCATTCCTACCCAAGGGACTTCTACACCGAGTTGGGCAGCATGCTTGGGCACAAGCTGAAGTCAGCAACAAGTCCACAGATCGCCCACATCATGAGCGCGTTTTTGTATTGGTCACCAGAGGGCAGGCAGCGGTTCATCGATTCAAGCCGGGACTTTCTGGCAGTGGCAACTGCCGAGGTTCCGACTCGGTTGATGGAGCTTGCGCCTCACGAGTTGAACACCTGCTTAGCTGGCTTGGTGTCATTGGGCTGCTCGGACCACAAGTTCTTCGTCTCTGTTGGCAAGTCGGCCCAGGCGCGGCACAAGACCTTCGGCCCGAAGGAGCTCACTTCGCTGCTGACCATCCTCTCCGAAGTCCGCCTGGTGCACTCCGAGCTCTTTGCCTCGGCGGCCTCGGCCGTGGCCCCCCGGGTGCGCGAGCTCCGGCCCGCGGAGGTGCTGCGGTGCGCGCGCTCCCTGGCGCGCTGCGGGGTCAAGAGCGAGGCCTTCTGCCAGGCTGTGGGCGACGACGTGGTGGGGCGCTGGTCCAAGAGCAACTCCGGCTTCCGATGCGAGGATCTGGTGGATCTGTGCTGGTGCTTCTGCGTTTTGGAGCACTACCACCCCGAGCTGATGCAGCTGACCGTCCAAGTGCTGCAGGACACTGCCAAGGTCACAGCAGATGCACTGTGCCAGTTTTACGAAATCCACCTCTCTTTAGAGCCACTCGGCATCATGCGAAGAGGGCTTCAGTTTGGAGCCCCTGTGTTCTGTGGCTCTCGTTGTTGGTTGGCCGGCATGTCGCATCGCGAGTAGAATTTTGCTAGCCCAAGGACCGAGCACAAAGAGCGCTACGCCTCGTTCCGAATAGACGACAAGGCGGCGGGAAAGCTTCTGGAACACTATAAGGACCGCATTCTAATTCTGGGAGGGCCGACATCCTAAGCACATCCGCGCTATTGGGTTACCGCGCTCCGCAGGAGAATCGCCGAGATTGTCGGCGGTGCTCTGAGAAAGTCCGATCAGACATCTCCGCAGCAGTGAAGGGCCTTCTAGAGGGCCATGTGCGAGCCTCAGTGACGGTAGCAAGCGGTGTGCCCGGAATTGGGGACTAGCACCAGCTTTTTGTGCAGCATCTGCTGGACCACCGAGTTGGCACTCAGGTGCAATCCAACCACCGCACCAGTTTGGGTCTTCTGTCGGTCAGTGGCTGAGATGCCACAGTGGGGACTTGCCCTTCGCCCTTCACCAGCCAAGAAGGTCCGAAGGTGCGTTAAACCGCAACAGATTCGGATTCCGGCAAGGATGCCTGCAAAGCTAATGGACACTGGGCTGAGGATGTGGCAGCCTTGAGGAAGCGATCCTCTACGGACGGCGGACTTCTCAGGTTTGGCGACTGTAAGCTCATCAGGACTACAGGAACTGCTGTGGCGCAACAGAAATTCAACAAGTCGTAGGGTGGTAGCAGCTTGCTGCCAGCATCACAGACCTACACTGTCGGGTTTTCCGTGCCAGTCGACAAGCAGCCCCACACATCATGTCAGATTTGCGGTTAGCTCAGGGTATGTCCACATTGACATCGACGGTGCCTTGTCACTGATTCGTCCTATCGACCAGGACCGTCTCCCACGGCATCGCTGCTTGTGCAGCTGTCCAGTTGCGGTGCAGAACCCATCCATGAGCAATCCCTTCAGGACGAAACTGCTGGCCCGATTGTCGATGGCGCTGTGGCACTCAGGCGCCGCTAGGTTTTGCTATTTCCGTAGATGGTATCGTTGACATGTTGACATCGGATGCCGATCTGCTGCTTCTGTCAGCATGCACATAGCCAAGCTCACGATGCATTGACAGACATGCCGCCATCCTCACGATTCCCGAAAAGAAAAAGCTGGAGAGTTTCCTCAATGCGACGCAGTGGGAAAGGTGGTCAGACTTGTACGCAACTCTTGAAAGTAGACCATCTGCACAGCTCCATGTTTTCCGGCAGCAGCGAGCTGCCTCTAGCAGAAGACACTTGGAGGTTCATGGGTAGTTATAAGTGGGGTTATAATAAGTAAGGTAACTATAGTTATAACCCATATTAGGGGACTTATAACCCCATTTATAACTACCCATGATCCTCCAAGCAGAGCACATGGCCTCTTCGAGCCTCCGTTTGTGGCTCCTGGGGCTAAGTCTTCAGGGCGGCGCTGCCCTGCAATCCTCCTACCAGAACCTTTCCGAGGCTCTCACTGAGTGCCGTGCTGGTGCCTTGGGCAGAATTGGTAACATTACTACATCGTAGGTACTTCAGTGCTGTGGTGCAAGCCTAGTATCATTATATATCATTGCTAGCAGTATGTAAACCCCAAATCCTGCAGGTTTTCAATCGCCCTTCAAAAAAGAAAACACACCCACATAGCCTGCATCCCACTAAACCCTCCCAAACCCTCCTAAACCTTCCTAAACCCTCCAAAACCCCAAAATCCCCAAACTTAGACTTGGCTCCTAGGTGGCGAGGGCTTGGCC
Source organism: Symbiodinium sp. clade A Y106 (assembly GCA_003297005.1). Lineage (NCBI taxonomy): Eukaryota > Dinophyceae > Suessiales > Symbiodiniaceae > Symbiodinium > Symbiodinium sp. clade A. The sequence continues at coordinate 108,648 of BGNK01001683.1, read as the reverse complement.
TGCCGCCTGGGTTGCAGCGAAGAGGAGCCCGGGCTGGCGGAAAACTTCGAGCCGCCGCTTGGCGGTTAGGGGTTTAGGGTTCAGGGTTTAGGGTTTCGGGTTCAGGGTTTAGGGTTTAGGGTTCAGGGTTTAGGGGTTTAGGGTTCAGGTTCAGGGGTTTAGGGTTTAGGGTTTAGGGTTTCCCAAGGTTTTGAAGGGTCCGCAGGGTTTTGGTTTGCGTAGATGTAGATGTACAATGTATATGGATAGGTATGGGTATATGTGTATGTATATGTATAGGTCCAGTATTATGTATAGTATAGGTATATGTATATGTATATGTGCATGTGTATGTATATGTGTTTATACATATATGTACATATATCCGTACACACACATATATATATGTACATAGTGTTATGTTTATAAATGGCTTAGTCTTGGGGTTTTAGGCTTTATAGTTTTTCATTTTCTTTTTTTGGGGGGTGGGTGGGGGTGTGGTTCTGGTGCATAGCCCGGGGTCTAGTGTGTCGCCCTCCCTTTCCAGGTGCAAGCCTTGCGAATTTGCTGGCTCCGCGTAAGAGTAATTCTTGCAGGAGTTCTGGAGACCCTCTGCGGTAGTAACCGCCGTAACCGAGACAGCGATCACAAGACTGATGTGCCAGCACCACATAGTGGTGCTGCAAGTATACTGGTGCTGTATGTAATCCTAAGCATGTTAGTAAGGGTTGGTTTGAAATTGGGACTGACTAATGTTAATGATGCTGATTCCGAACAGTAGTACTGGCAGTGATGATGCCTGTCGCAAGTCCGGAATGGGTGAGACATTTTCTGTAAGTTCAGCACAAGCTCATTCCCTCATTCGGGCAGCCGCTCATCACAATGTCAATCTTGACCACTGTCATGATTACGATGCAGATTCTTCTTGTTATGAAGACCACTATCGTTCCAGTTGTCGTCGTTGTTGTTCTTCCTGCTCGTATTACCAGTGTTATCTGCTGTTGTTTTGCTGTTCCTATTCTGCCGTTGCTGCTGCTGTGCTTGCTCTGAGCTGCAAAGGTTTTGGAGCTCCACGCCCTGTCGGCCAGGTGCCAGTCCCCTTGCCGTCGGATGATCAAAGTAAGTGTCATAAAGATGGTGTGTTAGCAAATCTCTCTCTCTCTATATATCTCGCTCCCTTTCTCTCTCTCTCTCACTCGTTTTCTCTCTCTTTCTTTCTCTCTCTCTCTCTCTTCTATGTATCTATCTATCGATCTATCTATCGATCTATCTATCGATCTATCTATCGATCTATCTATCGATCTATCTATCTATCTTTCTCTCTCTCTCTCTCTCTTCTATCTATCTATCTATCTCTCTATCTCTCTGTCTCTCTATCTCTCTATCTCTCGCTCTCTTTCGCTCGGGTTGCCCGGGATGAGGTGGTGGGACCACCAGATGCCTTGGCAGTCCTTCTTCACGGTCTGCGAGATGGTGGCTCCCCAGATCGATCTCGCCTTCATTGGCGTGCTCCGAGAGGGTCGGGTGCTTTATCACTGTTGCTCCAACGAGTGCGAGAGCCCCCCACTGCTGAAAGAACCTGCTGTGACGGATGTGGAGGCGCTTTTGTCCCTGGTGGCCGAGGTCGCTGAAGAGCTTCCGGACATGGTTTTCCTGTTCAACACCGGGGATCAACCTTTTGCGGACAAGGTGTACTGGAGCCCCATTCCGCAGTTCCACTGGGTTCGAAGTGCCGGCCACTGGACGATCCCTCTTCCAAATCCCTACCATCTCAGGGCCCATGCCCAGAATCTCCTCGGTGACTTTCCGCAACACAGGGATCATCACATGCCTTGGGCGAAGAAGATTCCAAAGGTTTATTGGAGGGGCCAACTCTCCGCCCCAGACAACTTCCTCCAGGAAGACTTGGGGACGCTGCTGGGTTCTTGTTAAGGAATTTGATCTAGTTACCATAATTCTACGATCCCATTAAGGGCTCTATAAGGCTTTAGGGGTTAGGGAGTTTAGTTTAAGTTATCATAAGAAGGATCTACAGTAAATGATATGGTTTCCTTGTTATGGTAACTTAAGTTAAATCCCTTATAACCAGAGACCAGGCTGCCAAGGGTTCGCCTAATGAAGTTGGCGAAAGACTTCCCTGAGCTTTTTGATGTCGGCATTACAAGTGTCGTGGCTTGGCTGCGATGCTCGTGCTCTTAGGATTTCAAAATCTGATCCTCGTGCTGTTAATATTTCAAAATCTTCAGGCAGGTCAAGGTTGCCACGCTAGGGTACTAAGGATCGGGAAATGTACAGGACCATCGGCAAAGCAGGGGCAAAACAGTTGGTGAAGCAACTTGGGGGAGAGGCCCGGTATGAGAAGCTGCGGAAGATCATGCCAAGATATCGGTACCTTATGAATGTGGCTGCAGTGCTTTCAGCTTGGCGCCTGGCCGAGATGCTTGCTACGGGATCTTTGATTCTCATGCAGGACAGTGCGGATCGAGAGGTGATTTTAGAGTGGCTCACTCCCTGGGTGCATTATGTTCCGATCAGCCAGGGCCTTTCGGACCTCGTCCCCAAAGTGAAATGGCTGGAAGAGAACCCGGAAGAAGCGGAAGCTATAGCCCGACGAGGCTTCGAGCACTTCTCGCAGCGTGTACGCCGCCACGACACGCTCTGCTACCTGTGGCAGGCCTTTCGGGCCGTCGCCAACTCGCAGACCCGGCCGACCTCTGCCGAACTCCTGCCGCGCACCGCGGGGTGGACGGAGCTCAAGCCTCAGCTGATGAAAGGCGTCGATGGCTGTTTGCATCTTAAAGATCTGGTTGCTTCAAACCACTCGGAGCTCTGAGAACAAGTCATACAGACACAGCTTGTGCATGTGCGAGTCCCAAGCGAGGAAAAAGGTGCATCAGTGCATCGTTTGCCTGAGGCGTCCTATACAGAGTGGGAGCGGTTTGCATCCATCGCATTCTTCATGGCAACTCTGTGAGCCTGTCAGCTGTAAGTGTAGCTGTCCTGTAGCAGAGCAAACGCTTGCCCAAGCACGACATCTGCAGGAGGCGGATCCTCGCAAAGAAGGGGCTGCGTGTCGCGACAGTCAGGGAAAATGACTGGAAGAGCCTGGATGACCAGAAGGAGTTGCCGGGGTTCCCGCCAGCCAGTGCGGTTGCATAACTACACTGCTGCCTTACTTGAGGTTGCCGCACTCCCGTTGTTGTGTAGATGCTCTAAGAGCCACGCGAGCTCGCTCTTTCGTCCGGTACAGCATGTAGTACATCTCGCCGCAGGAGAAACGGCGGCACTTGAGATCACTGCTGGCTGCACTGGGTGATGTGCTGGAGTAATCAGTTATGTTCATTGACCACTTTACTTCTAGAGCCAAGCACATGTACACTACATACTGTACACACGAGCGTGTGTCTATCTGGAAAGAGAGATGAGCCTGGACAATCATCAAACCTTCAATCTGTCCCTGCAAATCCAGACAGACATAATGGGAGTGTTTAGAGCAGGGCAACTTGGTTTTGGTTACATAATCTAGTATGATACAGGCTACAGGTATATTTCAATAGCTATAATCTAGCTATAGCTGTACTTATGAGTATAATGATATTTATGTCTCCGCAGCATCGGCTGTTACCGTTCGCATCCTGTACAGCGGAGAGCAGGACCCGGGCCTCTCGCAGAGCTCAGATCGGCGAAAACCCAACGGTTTTTCTTGGGGTTTGGGGTTTAGGGTTTATAGGTTTTGGGGTTTAGGGCGTTTGGGGCAAAAACAGGAAATCTGACGTCCACAAATCACGGAAATCAACGCATGACACATGGCAAAGTTGGTGATATAGCAGCACACAGGTAACCCGGTAACCTGCAAGTGTACTCTGTGCCACTCCATTCTGCAGGGCTTGAAGTCCAACGCGCATCCCCACGCTGATAAGCCCCAAAGCAACCCCGAACCTTGAGTTCTCTTCAGCCACAGATTCAAAGCTTAGTAGGTTTCGAGAGGGTTCAAAAATGACAGTATAGTGGGCTAGGGCTGTGAACAGTCATGGAATCGCAAAGAAGCTAGCTTTACATTGCATTCCATAGTTTTCAAACCGTAGCATATTGCAGCCGAGCGAATGCAATCTCGCAAGACGTCACTCGACAGTGTGCTGTGACATGTTTAGGTCCCAACAATAAGTAAGCTCAAGGCAACATCACAGTCTACCCTATCAAAACGATGCTATGCTGTAAAATATACCATAGTATACCAGAACATACTGTAATAGACTGCATCAAAAGAAGTGGTCGTTTCCCATGGCACCGCCTGCGCAGGCGATTGGTCTTCTCGTCTTCTGCGACGGTTTACAGGCAATCCTGCAAAGTGGGGGGGAGGGGGGGGCTTTAGGGTTTTTTTGGGTTTATTTCCGGGCTCAGGCCCTGAAACCGAAAGATTTTGTGCTAATGACCGATGCCCTATGCCCTCAACCCTCGAGCCTCAGCCCCTAGAGCCCAAGCCAGAAACCTCCAAGTAGAGGGGCCTGTTTGGTTCACTAACCCTAAACCCTAGACCCCTAAACCCAACGAGCCCTTAAAGGAACCCTTAAAGGAGCCCTTAAAGGAGTCCTTAAAGGAGCCCCCTTTAAGGGCTCCTTTAAGGGAGTGTGTTACTTGGCCAAGACCCTAAACCCTAACCCTAAACCCAAGGCCTTCCGAGGAGCCCCTCGACGAGACCAAGGATCTGGGATGTGCTGGGCTCAGGGTTTGGGGGAGTTTCGGGGGTTTAGGGTTTAAGGGTTTAGATCCCACAAATCAAAAAAAAAAAAAAAAAAAAAGGGGCCCAAACTAGGTTTTTTAAGGGCTTTCTAGGTGTTTAGGTTTTTTTTGGGTTTCTAGAGGGCTTTAGGGTTTAAGTTTAGGTATCGAGGTTGGAAGTCGCTTGATTTCAGGCTTCGGGATTGGGGCTCAAGGGCTCGGTGCTCAGGCTTTAGGGAAGTTTCGATTCGGCCACAGGGGATGAGGGCATGTCTTTCGGGGGAGGGCGTGCATCTCACAGTTCGAAGGCTGAAGGTCTGAGGCCTCAGGTAATTGGATAGGCTCAGCGATGGTTTATGTGCCCTGTGCCAGGCTCACTTGTTGTTGCCCTCTTGTGTCGGATAGCCTGCCGGTGGGGGAGGGGAGGGGAGGGAGGGGAGGGGAGGAGAGGTTTGTTGGCCCCCGTGCAGAGCTGAAACCGAGGATGGGCTTATGATCCCAACGGCATACATGTTCTGTCCCGGCCGTCAGGCACGAATCCCTATGGATGGACGAAGTACATGATTGAGCAGGTCCATTCCTAGCTCACGTTTACATCCACTCATCGGGAGCCTTGCCTTGATCTGCCTTTCACATGGCGGCAGATTCTTCGGGACTTCGCCGCCGCAAATCCCACCTTCCCAGCAGCTTGGAGAAATTATGTCTGCATGGATCTGGGTGAAGCGGATGACCTGAAGCCTCTGCTGAGATCTCCATCCTGCGCTACTTCAACCCAGTGGGAGCGCTCACGCCGCAGTTGCAGTCCTAGGGCCAACTTAGGCAGACAGGCTCAGTCTAGGGACCTTCGTGTCCCCGGATGTCTGGGGGATAACTGCTATGCTACTTGTACCAAGATAGCGGATGATAGCAGTAGCTACCCGGTCGGGAACCTGAACCTCTCCCGTCCAAGAGTTGAGCGTGCACGGCCTTTCAGTTACTTGCCGCATCTGTCTGACCTACCAGTGCTCCGAAAGAAGTGTGGACCTTCCTTTCATAGAGACCTGCGAGTTGCCAGGCCCACCCGAGTGGAAGGACAGCTGTGCTGTGTTGGCTAGTAGGTTTGGGGGGTGTTTGAGCTGTGTTTTGTCTGCTTTGAGGGACGTCGGATCCGCACGTACATCTGCGAGGATAGGCGAGAACCCGCATGGACCACCCAACAACCTCATGCCGTTCGTCCAGCAGGCCCTTTGGTTTGCATCCGAGGCATCGACCACAAATTCTGACGAATGCTGCTGCACGGCCGTAGCATCAAACTCCTGTGCATACTCACTCTGGTGAAATACGGCCCGAATGTACCCGATGGCATCATAGTACGTGACGTAAACCCAGCAAGCCCCTTAGCTCGGACGTTATTAATGAGCAAAACTGAATTTGGCCAGGTCGCGGTCGGTCGCAGGGAATGCCTCAGTGTCTTCGGGCCCCATCCTCGGCAATAA
>BGNK01001683.1:62475-99975 GCA_003297005.1 Symbiodinium sp. clade A Y106 | reverse complement strand
GACGACGACTACTACTGCTACCGCTGCTGCTGCTACTACTACTGCTGCTGCTACTACTACTGCTGCTGCTGCTACTACTACTACTACGAACTGCCTCCCACTCCGCTACAGCTGCAGCAACTCTACCGCCGGCTCTTGACTCTACTGCCGGCGCGACGACGACACGGCAGTGGTTCGGAAGCCTTTCGGTGCGGTTGTCCGGCAGCTTTCGGGACGAGATTGGGGAGTTTCTGGGTACCTTAATTTTGGGGTCCTTGTAATAAGGATCCTACTATTTGGGGTACTATATTAGGGTCCGCTATTTTCGGAAACCCCCATTTGGGTGCTCGTGGCAGGGTGCGCTGGTAGCTAGGGATGTGGATTTGAGCTCAAGCAGGCCTCCTTGGGTTGACTTCAGTTGCGGTGGCGGCTTTTGCAGGCAGCATCTGGCAAGTCCATCCCATACAAGGCCGGAGGGGCGTGCTGAGATTGTAGGGTCGAGGGGTTCCAGGAGTCTATGTTTGAGTATCCGGTCTTGCCAGTTGTTCCTGCCTACAGTAGACCGAAACCTTGGAGAAGGCTCTGCCTGATCTGTTCGACTATCGAGCTATCTGCCTGCATACCTACACTTTGTGCACCTGCTCGTCGCTGCTGACATGCCATAAGCTACCGACATCGCCTGCTCATCGGCGTCTGCCGTCTTCAGTTTGACCTGTATGAGCGATGAAGCTGTGGAGGGACTGCTGATGTCAACCTGGGACGTGCACGCATGGCTAAAAGACGATATTATTCACGAATATCTGCTTAATGTAGTATCATGCAATATAGTATAGCCTAGTATGTCAAAGCAAAATATGTTGTAGTATACTAAATATCATATAGTATAGCGATTTGACGTAATCTAACTTCTCAGTATAGTATTGTGTGGTGAAGTATGTTCTAACATAATAAAGTATAATGTAAAACAACATAGTATAGGACAGGATAGCACAATATATAATATTGAAGTACAACATTCCCTCCATAATACAACATACTGTACCATAGTATACTGTACTAGAATATAACGTAACATAATGCAATACAATGTAATACAGCATAACATAGTATGTCATGGTTTAATATGATACAATTTGTTTCAGCATAGTGTACTTCAGTACAACATAGTGTAACATAATTTAACAAAATATTTCGCAGCTGAACAGAATACAATAGAAAAGCACATATAGAGTACAATACAATAAAGTACAGTAGAATAGAGTACAAAATAGTACAACATGAGACAGTCGTATATGTTATAACACAACACACCACAACACAGATACTATAACACAGCACAAAATGATACAGTATAGCATAACATACAACACACAATATACATAGTATAAGATTGTACCGTATAACATAACATATAAAACTCAGTTGTAGCATAATTTTCTGTCTCCTAACGTCCCGGCTCTTGCGCAGGTCGTGGATCGAAGAGCTGGAGATTTGGGGAAGGTGGTTGCCAACGCGTCCAAGGCGTGACTGTATAAAGTTGTTTATATGCTATATGAGAATACGGTGTCACATTGTAGTATACTATATTATACGGCTTACATTTTAGTATACTATAGTGATTGTACTCCAACATATTGCACTATTACATATGTTACCAACGCGGCGAAGGCATGCCAGGGGCTTTGAACGGTCGGAGCTTCTTTGTTGGGGTCTAGGGTTTCGGCGGTATTCTGTTTCAATTATATTGTATTATGAGCTACTATATTACATGATTTTGGATTGTTTTGTATAATGTTAAATTGTCATCTGAGATTGTGTGCCTTCCTCACCACAGGCGAAGGCCGACTTTGGCTGGGAGACCAAGCGTGGGCTCAAGGACCCGGACCCGGAAGTTTGGAATGAGGGAAGGCCGACAGCACAGAAGCTGGTTTTGATTGAACGCGACACAGAAGATTACAGAAGCTTTCTTGCAGACGGTCGTCTGCTCTTGTGCTGTTATGTGCTGTTGCAGGAAAAGCCTGCATCCTTGGCAGGAGATGTGCGAAAGTGCATGGAACTGGCAGAGCAACAACCCGTACGGCTACGAAGAAGCCGAGATGCCTGCGTGTTTGATGTCAAGACGCTGCATAGTTGATGTCATGCAACATCCCGGGTTCCAGACATGTCTACGATAGTCTATCGAGCAACGGCATCTTCATGCTGTTCCTGCTGGCCGTTTGGGCTCAAATGTCAAAGCGAGGTACCCCATAGCATTGCTCCTGCCTGACATCCGCCTTCTGTGAGCCAGGCTTGCGTCCGCCATCTTGCCAAAGGTTGAAGCTGGCAGGGAACAGTACGCTGTCAGGCGCTGCGAGCACGATGACAGTTTCCGGACGTGGATCTCGAACGACATCTCCGAGTCACGGGCAGGTCGAGGGGCGAGATGCATGAGTGTTTCACAATAACTTTAAGGCTCATCCGCCCTGTTGCTTTGCATGTTGCAGCATTGGCATCAACATGTCAGTTCTGATAACAGTAATCAACACTCATGGTCGTGGGAATATGTACGTTGTTAATCAATCAACTAGTACTGGTAATGAGGATATGGTGAGATCAACAGCAAAACTGTTTGATGGCTTATCTGGCAGAAAAGGGGAAGTGTAATAGTAATCATAAGTCATAAATGCACGAGTCATTGGAGCAGTGACAGTAAATGCAAACCTTGTAAAGTAAGCCTTTTTGCAATAGCGGAAATAGTGATGAACATATAAGAAGTAGTGTAAGTAGCAGTACGCTAAGAATAGTACTAGAAGTAGCAGCAGCAGCAGCAGCAAGATTAGGACTAGGAGCAGGAGGAGCTCCAGCAGCAGGAGCAGCAGGAGCAGCAGGAAGGGAGGCGAGAACATACGAAGCCCTCTGAACTCAAAATCCTGCCCTTGGCCCCCTCTACCCGAAGTGCTGCAGGTCTGGATCGCCGCAGCGGCTGCTGCCATCGTTTTGGTGGCCACAGCAAGCGAAGCCTTCGTGACGGTGGCGCGCATAGCATTCTGAAGACAGCTTCTGGCGCGGAAGCGATGTTCTCGCCTCCGAACAAATAGGTCACGAAGCCTTCTTAGTGAAGAAGGTTCGACACCCGATTGTAAGACCTGCTGACGACGCGATTACAGCCCGAAAGCTGTGGATCTAGTGGTGAGCATAGCCACTCAAGGCTGCGCCGCCTCTGCACTCCGTTCAGCTGGGGCAGTCGGCGTGCGTTCCCAAGTCTGTCAGCTGTAGGATACCTGCAAGCCTTAGTATTGCTGTTATTCTAATCTAAGTGTTGTTGTCATTATTATTCTGATTTCTTGCATTATCTCTGCTTGTAATTCTTATGATTATTTCAGTCCTCGTCTCCTTCTTGTTGTTATTGTGGTTCTCATTGTTATAGTTCAAATGGTGTCAGACCGAGCTTCCTCAAGAGCCGCTTCTCCAGGGCTTGGATGGGTTGAGCACTACGAAAAGTGGTAAAACGATTTAGCTACAGCTAACGAGTTTGCCTGGTTAACCTTTGCCAAGAAAGGATTGCCAGCCGCTCCACTTCGGTGAACATGAGGACTACGAAGAAGCCGTCTGCGAGATTTCGGGGTTTTACGTTGGCCCTGTTTGCCGACCGCTTGCGATGCATTGGGGGGAACCGGAGAGCTGTGCAGTGGGGGGGGGGGGGGGGGGGNGTGGGGTAGTCGGAAGGGCGATGAGAAATCGGATGATGTAGTTGTGGGGTTTGCTGTGGCGCCTTCTGCTCAGTCTTTTTGTGCTGGTGGGGGGGAGCGGGGGGGGGGGGGGGGGGGGGGGGGGGGGGCAGGGCAGGGTGTCTTAAATGTCGTGCTCAGGCATTTACCCTCTTTGCCAAAACTTTGATTTCGGGGGACTCCCAAAACAGGTGCCCTACAAAGCCCACACTCCAAAGCTGGGGATTCCTTCTTTGAAAAGAGATGCCCGAAGTACTTCCAAAGGGGCGCTCCGTTCCTGGCAAGCTCCGGTGCCGTAGCAATTCCCAAAGGGTCCAAAGTACCTGTATAGTAGAATGTAGGGTTTCTATATTCGGAATTATTAATATGATTTGGGGAAGTACCCCCCGTAACAGTTCCTGGGACCCTTCGGGATTGCTGCAACGAAACGTGTTTTCTTCTTGCGCACAGAAGACCTTGCCCAAGTCCGTAAGCGTGACGGCCAGGACATCTACGAACGGACAGGCACGTACTTGAAGCTGTCCAGCTTGCGCAACAGGTTTCAAGGGTTAAGGGTTGCAGGTTTTACAATGTGAGGTTTCAGGGCTTAAAGATTCAGGTTAAATATTGTTCGGGCGTGTTGTGTTTAGGGGAGAAGGTTTAAGGGCTTAATCGCTGTCTACAGCTTCATCTTCCGGACATGTGCTTGCGACTGAGCGCCAAACGGTCGGTAAGCGGTCGGCAGCACGCCTGCAATTCCCCTGCTTCAATCAATCAGGCTTTGTATACATATACATATATCATATATGCTTCTATTTACCTATCAAAAAACATATAACATGCATACATGCACAAATATGGGATAGTTTTACCCTACTGCTTGCGCAGAGGCGGATCTTCTTTTCCGCGCCAGCGCTGCCACCGCGCTGCTCTGTTCGGGGCCCGGAGGCTTTTGGTGTTCCTTACCCTTTGACATCCTTAACACATGAGGGGGGGGGAATTTGGATGGCCTCTTCCTCAACTCAAGTACTTCAGATTTTAGCTAGCCATCGGGGTTTTCTGATTGTCGTCCGAGGCCTTGCCTTTGCTTCTCGCACGAGCACGCCAAAGCCTCGCGCGTGGATTCCCAGCCGCTGCAAGCCCTGCAAGCCCTGGGTCGAGGTTTGGAGCGGACGTGAAGGGGACGTGAACTGCCATCTGCTGCCCTAAACCCCAAACCCTAAACCCAAAACCCTAAACCCTAAACCTCAACCCTCGTCCCGTTCAACAAATGGCTGCAGGCTTCTGTCCAGTGCAGGGCAGTTCTCGTTCCGGCCTCCTACGCGCCGGCCGAGGGCTGAGCTGCAGTTAGCTGAAATGGTAATGTAGGAACCTGATTAAGAAACCTTGGGTCTTTGTTAGGGTTCCTTATATGAATCCTATATACTATTTTGGGGTTATAGGTTATAGGCCCAGAGTTTCTTAATCAGGTTCCTACATTACATGCCAGGGATGCCAGAGCCATGTAGCATAGCCGCAAAAAGTCGCTGCATGTTGGCAGATCCTCGCATGTTGGCTGTTTCGCATCTTTGTCTAGTTACTGAAGCAACATCCTTCGAACTAATCCCCAATCGGCAGTGGGCATCCATAAATCTAGCCGTGAAGGAAAGGAACGGATTTAGACACGGGGAGACCTGACCGCCAAAGCAAATCGGGCGTTCCCCTAGCAGTTTAAGTTTAAGTTCAATCAGGAGAAGTAGAGACTGTAGCCTAGAACCTAGAATAGCCCTCCACTCAGGCTGCCACCGTTCCTGCTCCAGTGGCTCCTGTGCAACTGGAGCAGGCCCGAGCCTTCTTGCGATGGTATCCAACAATACTCAGAAAACAATCATAGCGAATGGCGAAATCGTCTAACAAGCTGTTGGTCTGTCTCTTGTGGGTGCTGTAGCTCTACCTGACTCTACCTGTCAGCAATCTTATTGCATCAACGCGTGGCTGCTTGGAGCTTTGGTTGCTTGGCTTCTATGATCATGTTCAAACCTGGTTCAGACGGTTACTCGATGTGAAGAGCGGAGCCACAACCCTAAACCCTGAAGCTTAAGTCTTACTTCTGCGACAGGTATCTTCTACCCGAAGACAACAGGAACCTAGCAAACGTAGCACGAGAAGATAAACATGTGAGAGGCCAGCCGTACATTAACATAATAGCCCTAAGCCCTATACCCCAAACCCCATACCCTCAACCATAATACTATACCCTTTACCCAACGCCCCAAAACTCCAACCTTGTGCCTCGGACCCTAGACCCACAGTTTCGGGTTCAGGGTTTAGGTTTGCCTGGAAGGCCCCCTTGATCGACTTCGAGGCTACTGAGGCCACTGCTTGTTTTGCTCCCATGCAAGGAACGGGTGGGAATGCGAGTAGGTTGTTTTGTTTTGTTTCGTAAAATCCAGCTCAGCACAAAGATTTTAAGAAAGAAAACCTCACACCCCGAGGCAGCTTTCTTGTCATAGTCGAGGTGCGGGGTTTGGGTCCCGGGTTATTGTCTATAGAGACCAGGCCTCTGAGTCGTCTGATGTGGTACTCCTGTATCTTTTACTTGGTAAAGCTCTAGGGAGTTCCGAGAAGGTATCCTTGTGGCTGGAAAGCTACAGCTTGAAGTGAGCAGCAGTTGCTGTAGTCCCGTCCCTCATGTCGCGGGGGAGGTGGCTGAGGTACCCTAAACCCTAAACCCTAAAGCCCTAAAAGCCCCAAACCCCTAAACCACAACTCAGAGAAAGACTGCTGTGACCCAGGAGGTGATCGTTGCCCCGGCCATGGACATCGTCATGGAGTCGAAGCCTACTGAGGCTAGTGTAGGGGCCTAAAAAACCTACCTATACTATTTTGGGGGTTCCTTCTTATAATTATAGTATAATGGGCCCCCAAACCCCAAAATTACAGCTCAATTTTGAAGTCTTCGTCACCAGCACGCCTCGACTCGTCAGAGTGTAGGCTCTGAGTGGTTATCAGGCGCCTGCTACCCCTGACGTGATCACGGCCACCCCGTCAGTCGTTTTCCACTCAGAGATCCTGAGGGGTGCACTTGATGTTGGAATAAACTTAAGAGGGGCTCCTCCTCTAGAGTACTGGTATTGCGCTCTTTCGTTAAGGTGGGTTGAGATGTCCTAGACGGTGTGGAGCCTTGATAGGGACATCAACACCCAAGCAGGGCAACTCAGAAGCTTCGCAGTGCGGTCGTTTACATATTATACTATACTCTATTCTATTATGAAGCAATATGTTATCGTATATTATATCATATTACATGAAAAGCTTGATTTCAGAGCAGACACCGACAGACCCAATGCTATGTCAATGCTACGTGCCGTGCGACATGAACCTGGGCTCTCGAACAAAGAGGCTCCCACGACATAGCCTCCTCTTACCCGACAAAAGCACGGTAGCAGACTTGATTCAAGGTCTTGGACCCGAAACCCTGGAAGTGGTCCACAGAATTGCAATCCGAAGCCACGAACTTTCGAACTGAGGCTGCGCCGCGTGTGCGTGCCGGACGTGCCCGCTTGGCTGGCGGTTCACGTCGCCTCGGCCACAGAAGCCGCGTTCATCGCGGACTGTTTCGCATTTCTAAGGTTGGTGCGTTGCTGCTAGGCCCCAAAACCCCGAACCCTAACGTGGAGAGGAGGAGTTGGGAGCTGTGGACGAGGTGCGAGCCGACCCCGTGCCGCCAGATCCGCCCGGCGTGCATCCGCCTCGGTCTTCGAAGTGGTGTTGGCGAGTCGTAAGCTTGTAATGCAGGGGCCTTAATAACTACCTATACTATTTTGGGGGTTCCTTACCATAATTATAGTATAAGGGGCCCGCAAAACCCTATTCTAATTATTAAGGCCCGTATAGTAGTTATTCCGCCTTGTGATAGCCGTTAAATCTCCTCCCAGATGCCATCATCAACGGATCGTCCTCCTCCGAAGGAGATGGAAAAAGCTCTTGTTGACTTCGCCCCGTTCACCTTGTCTGCATCTAAGGCCGCTGCCTCTGCCAGCAAGGCTCGTCACCGTTTCTGTTCTTATCAAGTCGGGTCCCGCGGGAGAACTTGCCATGCGAATCCTTCTTGATGGCAGGCAGAATCTAGTCTCATCACTTGAGGGTTCACGGCACTGACAAGCTCTGCTATACTTCTCTTTTGCTTCAAGACTCGAGGCAAGCAAAGGAGCAGAGGGAGCGGCTTCCAAGACGGAAAGAGAAGACCGGCGTGGATAGAATAGACTCTACTTAGATGCTGATTCATGAGATGCTTGCCGAGGGTATTCACTTTTCGAGCCAAAGGTAGAGAGTCAGCGGGAACATTCACCCAACAAGATGTCTAGCTTCGTTGTATAATGTTGTTCCTGGTCGGTGAATAGGGCTGGTCAGGGGGAGCTTTAGGGAATCCCAAAGCCCACGACCAGAAGCTGCCAATCCTTTCGGGAGGCCCGAAGCTCCATCGGCAAGCGCTTGCAAAAGCGTGTGGCTCCAAGCCCTGTCGGAAGCCTACTGGGAGTGCTGGACGCGAGGATGGGCTAGGCGTCTGTCTTCACTCCTCCACGTCATGTCTTCGTCCTCCGATTCGTCGTGGGTCCTCGTCCTCGTCGTTGTTGAGGGGCAGATGGGACAGTGTCAGTGTCTATGCAGACCGAGTGTTTGACTAGTCTGAGTGCAGCATCGCACTGAATGAGTCAAAGTCCAAGCCCGCATTTCGACCCTAGCGATACAGTACTAGGATCACCATGCGTTTTTCAGCGCTTCGCATGACAACTAAGATGAATTCGAAGCCCCGCTTGGCCGCCAGGTGGGCGCACCTGCCTTTGACCCCAGCACCGTGCGCCAGAGTGTCCAGATCGGCCAGGGCCCAAGAGCCGTCATGGCAAGCGCTTCCACATGTTCATTTGCTAGTGATCCTCACTATGTTTCGTATCCCCATTGGCATCCCTACTACCTTGCTGCCGTCGCTCCGATTATGTGCTATGAGTCACCTGTCATCCTCGCTATCATCGTAGTATGAGTCGTGATGTGGGAAGCAGTGGTCGTGGTGGTGGCGGCTTCAGAGGCATTAGCCGCAGCAGCGGCAGTAGCAGTATTTGGAGTGGGAGTAGAAGTGGTAGTGGTGGTCGTGGTGATGGTGGTGATGTTGGTGGTGGTGTTTTTGGTCGTCGTCGCCGTCGTAGTAGTGGTAGTAGTAGTAGCAGCAGTCGTAGTAGTAGGAGGAGGAAGAGGAATTTAATGAGGAGTTCGAGCTCTGCTCGAATTTTCCCCCCACTGGCCCCCGCAGGAAAGCTTTCCGAGGCCTCCGCATCTCCTCCACCCTCCGATCCGAGAAGGGGCGGGAGTGCAAGTCGCTCGGCACCCGGTCAGGGTTACCAGAAGTCGACAATAAGGGTTACTGCAAGGGGTACTGAAAGAGCTACTACAAAGAAGTCCTGTGGTCAAAGACGCTGAAAGCTACTATCTGACGCAACATGACTGTTGGAAAAGTTGGGGGAGGTTAGAGGTGGGACTGGTCTGCGCCTCAAGTTGCAATCGCAGAGCTCAAAAGACTTAAACCTAAACCCTCGGCCCCGAAGTATCCACTTAAACCCTTGACCCCAATCCTCAAATCCTGAGCCCTAAACCCACATCCCCAAATACTGACCCCCAAACCCTAAACGGCCTTGAACCCGAAACCCCAAACCCTAAACCCCTAAACCGACAGTCCGTTGTAGGGATCCTTGCGTGCATCTCGCCCGGATCGTCCGCAGTGACTGCTTGCATAAACCCCTAAAACCCCTAAAACCCCTAAACCCCTAAACCCCTAAACCCTAAACCCTAAACCCTAATCCTAAGCCCGAAACACTCAAAATTTCCAAGTTCCAACCAGACCCAGGACCTCCGCACTGGAAGGCTCTGATATGAGCCACTCGGCCCTAAAGGGAGGGATGCAGGGTTTAGGGTTCAGGGTTTAGGGGTTTAGAGGGATTGCGGGCTCTCTTTGTCTTTAGGGCGGTTAGCAAGCTTTTAGAGTTTGGAGTTCAAGTTTAGGGTTATGGTTTCGCGGGCTTCGGGGTCAAGGAAGTTCTTTTTTGGGTGACGGAGTCAGGAATTTCTTCGTTGCTGATGGGAAGAAGTTGGTTGCCTGATGTCCTTCACACGTCTCGTCTCACGCGGCTTCTGTCAGTGTGCAAGCACTAGGACACGGATTGTGTTTGTCATGTTCAGTTGGTTTTGGCTGGTGTCTTCACGTCCTCCATGCAGAATGCGATAGTAATCACCGACAGCGACGATACCACGCCTCGTGGTGCCTCCGACGATTGCCACCGCTGCTGCCACTCCTCCTCCTCCTCCTCCCATTAGGACGACTACCACGACTTCGATCTGCGGCTACTATAGCTGCTGCTAACTACCGTGGCAAGCAAAGCCATGTTTGCGAAAGACAGCTCCGAAGCACCCTGCACCGAGGCACAGGTTTACGTATTCAAGCAAATGCATATGGCGAATAACAGCCCAGGCCTCGGACGTTTGGTTATGAGCGATGTGGGGTTCACTCTGCTTGAGAGGATGTCTGAGCTCTTCTGCAAGCACGCCGGCTCCAGTGCATGAACCAGCAGTTCTCTAGACACATGAGACTAGGAGGGAGCTTCCTGGATGTCAAGGCTCTGACGGATGACTATTGCTCCGGATTCCTTTCAGCTGTCGCCCCAGCTGTTCCCTGCTGCAAACTGCTTGTGCGAAGCAATAGTCTGAAAAAGCTGAACATGTCTTGCTCTGAGGCCTTGGTGAAAGCACTTGTGCTTTGCGCTGGGCATATGAGAGGGTTGAGCTTTTATTGTCGCCAGGACGGAGGCAGGCCATATCATTAATTAATCCCGGTAGAGTTCAAAACCGTACGTCGGCAAGTCTCGCAGGTACAATAGGAAACTATGTTGCAAACAGACTACAAATTCTCATCTACATCTCAATTTCCGGGCCTGCCTCGGGTTCCTGGCTTTGGAGCAGCGCTGGCGGTACCGGGAGGCCAGCCAGGGTGAGTGTCTGTGATTGGCTTCGGATCACATGCAAGGTTCTTCGTTTCGTCATCGGCTTTGTCGCCATCAGTGCTACATCACCATCACCATCATCTGATTCTTGAGCACAAGTACCCTCATGATCATGAATCATGACCGTGACAGTCATTCAACTTGGTTTTCACCGGTCCAGAGGTCCCCAAGAAGGGAAGGTCTATTTGGGAATTTCCGAAAATAGGGCTACCTTATTTTCGAGTCCTTGTAATAAGGATCCTACTATTTAGGGTACTATATTAGGGTTTAATGATGCAACAGTATCCTGACGCAGCTTGTATCTCCCGACACGACACGTCGTGTGTAAGTGAGTGATGCTGTGGTCAGAGCTTGCTTGAACATGCCAGGGGGTTCTGTGGGGGCTGCGGTCCACCTTCTGAGCCATCAACTTTCCCCAGATGGGCACCTTGACTGCAAGCCTTTCCCACATGTCCGATGCATGGAGCTCGTGTTGTGTGTCGCTGTGTCCCCCGGGGCGCACCGACAAATTGCTTGCTTCCAGTTTCGAGACTTACTGAGCTGGTAGCTGCCACAGAAGCCCACAGAGGTATCCCAGTTACTAGTATATTATGACTACGGTCCAGTATGATTATGACTCTTCGTATTACCACTCCTCTTCCTCTTCTTATCATGGTCGCTTATCTGGCAACGTCAAGCTAAGGCTGCCGGGCTGGGTGTCATCAGCTATGCGGATGTAAGGTCATCGGGCATCCTGTAACCAGAAGCAGCCAACGGCTTGAAGCAAGAGCCTGCAGGGCTTACGAGGCTTTCTTTTTGAATAGGGCTCAGGGTCTACCTACCTAATTAAGAAGGCTGCTGCTGGTCTGGTACAGGAAGCTGTGCTTGACTCCGTCGTACCTAGACTACGCTAGCTTTTCTATGAGGGTTGTAATCCTGGGTCGGCAACTTGGTGTGCCGTCCTGTGGCAGAGACTCAACTGCTGGCCTTGCCCCATTGGCTTTCGTTTAGGGGTTGAGGGTTTAGGGTTTAGATGTTGGAAAACTGTAGCAGGGAGCTGCGAAGCAGACCGGGGGAGGAAGATTGAAGATCCGTGTGTGGGCGTGGACAGCGGTATCGATTTTCACAACGCTTGTGGCACGAGATTGGCCTCTTCTCGGCAGAAGTGGACAGAGCACGCATCTTGAAGCCGAGATATCTTGTGCTGCAGGCAATTCGAGTGCGTTTTGTCGCAGATGAAGGGCCGAGCTTCGCGGGTTTCGGGTTTAGGGCAACTTATGGTGAACGTGACTGCAAGCATGGCCAGTTTCGCAGGGAAGTTCGGCTGAAGTAAAGCATTTCAAGGCTTTCATCCCCCTTTCGGGGCTTGCCAACTACGCGAGCACCCGGCAGATTCCGACTTGGCAGATATGAAACCTTGGGCCTGGAGATGCCTCGAGAGTGCACGAAAAGGGAATGACAGCATGTGTGAGATGCAAGGCTACGCAGCATGTGCCGAGCAAATGTGGGGGTAGTTCTGAATTGTGGTCCTGATTGGATTCCTCCTCCTAGCCAGCTCTGACCTAGCTTGCTTCAGTGCACCATGTGCTTGCTGTGCATAATTCAGCCGGGAAGAGGCCGAAGAGGGTTGTCCGGCGTGCGTGGCTGCAGCCAGGCGTGAAGCACGGTGAGGCCTCTGCTGAGTGCCAGGTACTGAACTCTTGGACAGTGTCACCCGTACAGTGCCTCCATGAAGAGAGGAAATAAATCGGACATCGGTTTCGTGTGCTAGGAAGGACTCTTGGTGGCCTGCCCTTCCTTCGGCTTAGCCTAGAATCTAGAAGTCGGTCAGCAAACTCGCACTCTGCATGTCACGTCAGACATTGCGGTAGTGATGTGGTGACGTACTGGATGCCAGGTGTGGCCCAGAAGGTGAGGGCAGTGCTGGGAGGGACGCATGGCGATGCCATGATCATCAGTTGAAGCTCAGACAGCCGGGGAAACTCGTGAAGCTGAAAATCCAGGAAAACAGCAGAGGGGCGGAGACTCAAACATGCACACCATTTGCTGTGTGGTTGGTATGTGACGAAGCCTTCATTGAGCAGCGAAGTGATTTCTCTCAATGCGTTGCTGTCCTCAAGTCGTTGCTGGTCAGCAGGTTCGGAGTTGAACAGAGCTTCGCATCTGGACACACGTTTCATTCCGGGTCAGATTCGGAACTCCAGATTGACGTCCGAGACACGGCTTGGGAAAGCTCTGCTCAACTCCGACTTCCATCTCTCCTCACGGTCCTTCCGACGCATCCGGCCAGCAGCCAGCATGCAGACGGCATCCTCCCCGCGACCTGGATCCTGAAGCCTACAGTAAAGAGGCCCAGAGTCAGAGGAGCGCAGACTTGGATTGCTTGTTGCCGAGGGCGCCGCTGGTCTTCACTGCCGGAAGTGGCCCCGTGACACATCGCGTGCTTTGCTACAGCGACAGTCTGACCGCAGGTTGGAGATACTGCTTTGCCGATGACAGGTCGTTGACAGGAGATAGGACGGGTGTTGGTTTCGGACCTTAGCTGCTGCAGTATTCTTGCATTGTGACCAGCACCGGGGGAGCTACTGAGCAGATCCAAAACACGAAAGACGAGATAGTTACTTGGATGGCTATCTCCAGTCGGATGCATGTACGGGACCAATGTTTCAGGCTTCTACTCTGGCGGAGAATGGTTCCAGCCATATGGACGAGCTCTGGCGAACGAAATGGCAGCATATGGCGTGACATGCTCCTTGCTGCACAATCGGAAGCCGTGCTGAGAACAAGAGTAGGGCGAGCATTTCTAGATAAGACGCTAAAGCAGAAAAAGCCATGGTATTGATGGAGTTCACGATGATGAATGGCCATGCGTTTAGAAAGGAAAACAACCATGACTAATATTGTTATGGTGTGAGTTTGCACACATACTGTATATTTCTGTTTCTGCAGGCTCTGGGTCGGATCAGCAGCAGAAGTCCGAGTAGTAAGATTAAGAAATATACAACCACAGCTTTCATCGAAAAGAACAGCTGTCATAATGGTAGACTGGTAAAGGCTCTCTCATCGGCGATACTCTAACCTTGCAAGTCCAAGTGTAAATATGACAATAAACATTGATAGTCAGCGATAGTTTTAGTATCAGTGCCATTGTGGTCAGTTGCAGAGATAGTGGTGGTGCAAGTCGTGGAGGTGGCGGTCGTGGTAGTGGTGGTGGTGGTAGTAGTAGTTGCGGTGGCGGTGGTGGCGGTGTGAATACCTTTAGTAGTAGTACATCGATTACAAGTAAGAGCAGCAGCAGCAGTCGTCGTTCGTAGTAGCAGCAGTCGTAGTAGTCGTAGTAGTAGTCGTAGCCCCAGCCGTAAGTCGTAGTGGCGTCGTAGTCATAGTGGTATTGGAAGCGGTACTGGCAATGGTAGCGGTAATTGTAATGGTGATGGTAAAGATGATGATGACGGTAATCTTAAGGTCGTGCTCATGGTCATGAGTCATGGTCAGGGAGATGGTTATGGTACTATTGAAAATGGTAACGGTTGTGACAGGAGCAGTAGTTACTCAGTAGTTACCAGTTGTCGTCGTCGTAGTAGCAGCAGAAGAAGAAGTAGTAGTAGTGGTAGTAGTCGTTCGTGTCGTCGTAGTAGAAGTAGAAGTAGAAGTAGTAGTAGTAGTAGTAGTAAGTAGTAGTAGGAGTAGTAGTAGTAGTAGTTGTAGTAGTAGTAGTACTAGTAGTAGTAGTAGTAGTAGTAGTAGTAGTAGTAGTAGTAGTAGTAGTAGTGGTAGTAGTAGTGGTAGTGGTAGAGGTAGTGGTGGTAGCAGTAGTAGCAGTAGCAGTAGCAGTAGCAGCAGCAGCAGCAGTAGCAGCAGCAGCGCAGTGGCAGTAGCAGTAGCAGTAGCCGGAGCCGTAGCCGTGGCCGTGGCCGCAGCCGTAGCCGGTAGCAGTAGCAGTAGCAGTAGCAGTAGCAGTCGCAGTGGCAGTGGCAGTGGTCGTGGTAGTAGTATTTGCAGGTCTCGTAGTCGTAGTCGTAGACGTCGTAGACGAGAAGAAGGAGGCATGTAAGCGTAGGAGCAGGAGCAGGAGTAGTAGGAGTATCTGCACTAGTAGCAGTGTGGCAGCAGCAGGGTCAGTAGGGGGTAGCCAGCAGGAGGAGTAGCAGTGGCCGTGCAGCAGCGCAAGTTTGAGTTGCCGTATGGTTAGTACAATGAACCCAAATACTCGCAGAATTGTGAACAATAGCAAAAGTGCTAGTGGCAATGCATTGATGTGAATAGCAATGTGCGCTGAGGCCAGGTCGCGGTCTGCGGACTCACTGGCAAATCCGCGGAAGAGATGCTTCTGGGGGTCAATGCCAGCCTCGTGGACCAGTGCGGTATACTATGGAAGGCCAGCATCGCGAGAGTTGCATGGAAATAGTCTGATGGTCCACTTTCGGTATGGTCTGCTGTAAGTACGGCTCGATACGGGGTACAGCGAGTACGATATTTATCCTGTTTGCCACTGCCATTCTGTTGTCAGGTGGAAGTACCTGCCACTCTGCGGATGGGTCATTGCTATGCTCATGAGTCTTAACTGTTGGTATAGTTGCTGTTATCGTCCAAGTGTGATTGGCAGTACGATCATGGCAAGAATGCTTAGCATCAGAGGTCAACTGTTCCAGAGCCAGTCCAGTGACATTGACGGGTGGAATACAGCTGTAGGGGCCCTAATAATTAGAATAGGCTGCTGGGGCCCATTATACTATAAATATAATGAGGAACCCTCCCCAACATAGTATAGGTAATTGTTCAGGCCGCTCTACTATAGTACCCTTACAGTATCCCTTATAGTAACCCTTATAGACCCCCTTAAAGGAACCCTTTTTGTAGCCCTAAAGCCCAAAACCCGAAGCTGGTCTTCATCAGCTGCAGGGGCTGGCTCGCACATTGGAGGAAGATGGCCCCTTCGATCTCGCGACCTGGCATGTGAGGCTTTGGGTTTAGGAGTTTAGGATGTAGGATTTAGGGTTTAGGGTTGAGTTTAGGATTCTGGGTTTAGCGTTTGTAGGGTTTAGGGTCTAGGGCTTAGGGCTAAAGGATTAGGATACATTATTGCTTATTTTCTCCTCGTCACTGCTGCACGCTGACCCTGGCCTGTTGCAAGAACATGGAAAGTCGCTGAGCGGTTGCAAGACTGTCTGCGCATCGCAACGAAACCTCAATTGTCTTGGGACTTGCTCGCTCGCTTGCAAGTACTTCCTCTCACAACCATCTAACGTGATTTTTCGATTCCTTTGCGGCTCTCTTCGAACCCAGCGTGTTTTTTCCGCAGGGTAAGAGGGCCTGATTCTGAAGGCTTCAGATATTTCAGATGCAGGGCCACACTAGTTCGTAGATGGCGGATCGAGTACTACGTAGTAGTTGGGCCCAAGACTTCGGCCTTCCGTTTGCAAGCAACGCTCTTGTGGAGGGGGCTCATCACCTGGGTTCTTGTTAAAGGATTTCATTTAAGTTACCATAAAAAGGAAACAGTATTATTTACTATAGATCCCTATTATGGCAACTTAAATTACATTCCTTAACTTCACAAGAACAGGCGCGTGAATCAATAGGGCTCTTGTTGCACCACGCTCGAAATTTCAAGCCTGAACGATTAGATTAGCATGTAGCCGCCACGTGTAAGTACCTGAAAGCTTGCATATGATGCAGAGGTGATGCTGATGGCAGGAACGAACGACCTGCCCTTTGCTTCGAGGTCGGGCCCGGTTTAGGCTTCGCGATTCTCCGGATGACTTTCCGGCCAAGCCTGCAACCATGGCACTGTCAGCTAATCAAGACTTGCATAGAACTCATATAGAAGGAGAAGCTGCGGCTTACGACTGTCTACCGAGGCGCAAAAATGCTGCAGCTAATCTCCGAGCACTGCACCAACTGTGCCACAGGTCTGCCTCGGGATCTTTTCTGCATGGCGTTGTAGTTGCCTAGGAGGATAAGAAAGATCGTAGGCGTAACCTTTACATCTTGGCATGCGGTATGTCAATGTGGCAGTCACTGGGTATGTGTTGCTGGCGGATGTCAGCTGGTGTTGATATACTGAGCACCCCATGCAAAGACATTCCCTCTTGCAGGGTGTCCTCCGGCTGTCGTGCTGACATACCCAGCCGTCCGGAACACGTGAGCATGTTGTCCCAGCAGACGCTTGTACTCGCAAGGCGTGGAATACCAACCGTTGCGATGGCTCCACCTTTAGCACCTGTTGGAGACGCATCCTGGTGCAGCAATCGCCGGGTACTGTTAGAGGCGGGCAAGCTGCACAGGTGAACTTAGCCACAAAGCCACAGATGCGGTGCCGACCCTGAGCCGGCCGTTTCAGGACATGGAGATTGCTTTCCAGGGCCTGGCCCAGCATCTGACCTACATGGATCCCAGCATCATCTTGAGCCACGAAGATCCGCTGATGTGGGATCCGGACGCCCTGCACTTTTCTCAGATCGGCTCTTACATGCTCGGCAAGTCCTTGGCCAAGCTGGCCTTGGAGCTCTGTGAGATTCGGCTTCGGATTGTCTTGTGTGACTACTACTGTAGCTCTAGGCTTCCAACTCCTGGGCGATGTTGCCTCGGGGAGGGATGCGGATGTCGCATACTGAGGATGGTGATCCGGCCTCGCCTGCGCACACGCGAAGGCGCGGCTTGAAGGCGCCAGCTTGCCCCGTCTCTCGGCAGCAGCTGGCCTTGAAATTGGCTTCGGCCCTGGAGGAGGTGAAACCTCCGACGATTTTGTGCCCGTGCAGCGGTGCTGAGCTGCTGAAGGCAGCTTGATGTGCTCCGATGCACATGCCCAGGCCGCCAGGCCAAGGCCTGGGCTGGTTTTGTGTGTCGCCCTTCAGGAAGCTTCGCTAAAGACTCGGGGCTAATTGCCCTCTGCCTGGCTTCCGTCTGCGACATTGAATTCGCAAGTCTGGCAAACTCGAACTTCGCAAAGCATGTTCAAAGCCCCTGGCCGCATCAGCTCGGTCTTGGCGCTTTAAGAGAATCCCGCTGTGGTGGCTGCAGACCTGCCCGGCCATAGATAGGGCCGCAACAGCGAGCAGGCAAAAGTCGAAAGAGAACCCAAGACGTGCTGTGACAGGTAGAAGGGTCTCCGAAGCATCGACCGCACTGGCATCGGAAGAGACATTTGTCAGAGTAAAGGCACAGACGCTACAGGCGCAGATGCTCCTTTATGGTTCATGTTTGGAGGCGGAATTTTCGTAGGATCCTTTGCCACTCTGAACTTCGCCCCGAGCTATGCAGCGTCTTTTGCTCCTGTCAATTGCGGTGGGGCTCGGCTCGCTGACCCCATGTTACGCTCACACGCATGCGGACGGCTCCCACCATGACCACGGCGAGCACAGCGATGATGGCGATGGCGAGACCGAAGTGGATTCTGCGGCTGAATTTGCAGGTATCGGGGAGGCCATGGGTGCATCGCTTGTCACGATGTTGCCAACATTGCTGGGCATCTTCGTGTTGATGGGCGCGTGCATGAAGAGGGCGGAGACTATGAGAGAGGTCTTCGAGGTGCCCGTGAAGAGCTTCGCTTCTGGCGTTGTGTTGGGGACGAGTTCCTTCATCCTTTTGCCGGAGGCCTTGCACTATCTCGGTGTGGGGGTGACGGAGAAGGAGGCCACGACCATGTGGGGCATCGCTGTGATCTCCGGCTGGCTATTCGGCGCCGTGATCGACCACATCACCTCCTTGGCTTTTCCGCCAAAAGTGGAGGATGACAAGGTGTCGGCGGTGGAGAAGGAGGAGGAGGAGGGCGAAACGGGAACAGAGGTGGCAAGGAGGAACCGCCTGGCCATTGCAGGGCCGATCCTTCTCGGTGATGGCTTGCACAACGTGACCGATGGTTTCATGTTAGGACTTGCATTCAGGACCTGTGACCGGAGTGTGGCCTGGGGCCTTGTGGTCCCGATGATCCTGCACGAGTTGCCACAGGAAATCGCCGACTTCATCGTCTTGGTCACGGAAGCAAAGTTTCATTGGGCTGTTGCCGTGCTTCTGAATGTACTGTCGGGGGCGACGGCCTTGGTCGGAGCTCTGGTCGGCTTCGAGGTTGACATGAGCAGTGCAACCAAAGGCTGGTTCTTGGCCGCGGGCGGTGGCACCTTCCTGTACATCGCAATCACTGAGCTGGGACCTGCGGTTGCCCACATCCACGAGCATGGTTCCGTTAACACAAAAAGGATCAGCCCGATGGCGTCCTTGAAGCGATTGGTGCCCTTCATTATCGGGGTGGCCATCATGACATGGGTGTACCAGGGTCACGACCACGCCACGTGTTCAGCCGATGGGCAGTTGGACGAGCACGCCCACGTTCACTGAGTACTCTAACGCCCGGCGGAGGCTGCCTTCCTCTCGAAGGTGAGGTGAGGCACCCTAAGTGACTGTTATCTAGTTGCTTCGATTTCGGCCTTGCATGTTCTCGTGCACAGGCTTCGGGGAAGGTGTAGAGTTATGGGACCCACCAATTTTCTGAATTCCTGAAAGGACATCTTTGGGTGGGAGCTTGCCTGAACTCGTGCATGGACTGGTGTACGATTTCGTTTTCATGCTCCAGATGCCAGGTCGGGGCGTTGTTGCATGGCTCTTGATCTTCTGACTTCGGAGTCTGAAGTTTCGGTGCCTGGGAGCCAAAGGCTTCCCTCTGATGGCATACGATTGGGGCCTTAATAATTAGCTATTATACTATTTCGGGGGTTCCTTATTATAATTAGAGTATAATGGGCCCGAAACCCTATTCTAATTGTTAAGGCCCCTATATTGAAGGACCCAGCTTTGGACGAAAAACGAGGCCACGAAACCACGAACTTCAGAGGTCGACGCCTTTCTCTTTGCCCGTTCTTGATTTCAGAATTTCAGATGCAGTGCCTCCCGCAGCAGCTGCCGGCAGAGTTGGTGCCGACATGGGCACGAGGTCTGTGCGGCCCGTCTTTATGCTCTCGACAACGTGCTGAGCAGCCATTAAGCAGACATTGATGACACTTCGCAGACAGTTGCAGTTGCAAGGACTGCAAAGGACGTCCAACACCTGATGCAGTCCTCACAGCAATAACAGTCAATAATCCTCTCGAGCAGCCATGGATACGACATTCAAGCCGGCTTTGGAATCGGTGCGCTGGGAGTCAGAGAACGTTTCGGTAGGTTTCTCATTTGAGTTCAGGCTGGGAGGGGAGATGGTATCATGAATCTTTCTGTAAGCGCGGGTCTCGTGAGGTGTGCGAGACTTGGACCATTCTTTGGGTAGTATTTCGGCAGCACTGCGGGCAAGTTAACTGGTTCAGAAAATCTCAGAAGAAACCAGCTTGTCACACACACTCACATCACACCACCACTCCATCCGTCGTGACAGCACCATCACCATCAGCATCATCATCATCATCATCCTCGTCCTCATCCTTATCCTCATCGCCATCCCCATCCCCTTCCCTGTCCTCCTCCTCCTCCTCATCATCATCATCATCATCGCCGTCATCATCATTATGGAGCCATCATCATCTTCGTCGGATCAGACATACGCTCGATGCTCAACCACGGCAGCGACCGAAGGAAGACGACGCCCAAACAGTAACACTGGCAAGTACTGATGTATGCGTATTCCAATGATATGCATTTACTCTACTATTTACCAGTCTTACCATTAGTTCGATACCCCTCGGGAGGAGTTCGGCAAGGCTCTTGCCACCCTTCGTCGGGATCCTTATGGCCGTCTCCCGCAGAAGCAGGCCGAGGCAAACGAGAGATAAAGCGCAATAGAGCACGTGCAATGCGTCGATTTTAAGATCTACGTCTCTGACACATCGATCTTCATTAGCTGTTTGCTCGTATGCATAATCGTGTGCTGATGTTGGGCAAGCATGGTTCCCCTTTGGCCCTGGCTCTGCCGGGTTTGCCCAGCGTGATGTTGCAACGGAGGCGATCGTGGCTTTCTTTGCTGCGACTCAGCCCTCCGAGAAGGACGTCCGCTTCTGATGACAATTCCGGAACATCTGGCGCCACCATTTCTTTCTTTCTTCCTCACATTCGCATAACATAGGATTCTGTCGTGATCCACGGTCTGCAGCCCTATCTCAGCCCGATGAGACAGTGTCAACAGCCGGTTCACCCCTCTATCGCCTGTAGAGGAGCGTTTGGGATGGAGCTTCTCCGAGGAGCTGGATTCTTTTACCAGGCAGGAAGCGTCACTTTACTCTAGGGGATTAGCAATGCTATTTTGGGGGTTCCTCAGTATAGTTATAGTATAAAGGGCCCCAAAACCCAAAACCCTATTCCAATTATTAAGGGGAAGGACAGAACCTGGGCGGAAAGACTGGAAGCTGCAGACTTCAATCGCCAAGTCCGTTTAAGCTCACCGCATGACTTCAATCGCCAAGTCCGTTTAAGCTCACCGCATGGCCCCTACATTAGACGGGCCAGATTTGATGTCTGCGCAGCTCCTGTCAGGATACTGCCGTATGTGATCTGCGCATTCAATGCCATCGACCGTGACTGCGACACGTTGGTTTCGGATGAGGACCTCACTAGCTGCAACGTGACGAGGGTTTAGGGTTTAGGGACCCTAAACCCTAAACCCCTAAACCCTAAACCGAAGCCTTCGGAAGATTCCCCAAAGCGGAACCCGGCCTCTCCAGGAAGTGACGTCCTGGTTGCAGAACCCGCAGTTGGAGCAGAGAGTGGAGGACCTGACCCTTTAAGAAGCGAGTCTCGAAGGCCGAATTGATTCATCGAATGTCTAACGTGTGTTTGTGTCGGCATCCGACATGCGTCAGGAGACGAAGTGGAGTTTCACAGAACTGAAGAGTGTGGAGGCCGCCGAACACGGAATTGGGACATCGATGAAAGATGGGAAGCTGCTCTTCGGAACCCCTGCCCTCTAATTTGAAGGCCTCAGTCCCAGTCCACAACGAAAGCCTCGAAGGGCCTCGAACCCATCGCCTTTCCCATTCTACTCACAATCAAGTCGTGGAGATTAGATCTCTCAGCCCTGAGCGCTGGAAACTTTGTGCCTAAACCCTAAACCCTAAATCCTAAACCTCAACCCGAAAGGCCACCCGGAGCACTTGATAGCTGCAGGCGAGCCTGCCAGCGCTCTGCGTCTCTGGCCTGTCGGGGCCGCAGGGCCTGGCGGCACCCCCAGACCGTGAGACCGCAAGATCGTTTAGGATTTGGGGTGTAGGTTTAAGGGGGCTGGGAGGATTTGGTGGTTAGGTTGCAGTCGGGGATCTATGGCATGGGTGTTTCTAATTACACAGGGCTTGCGCGCGGCGAACTTTTTGAGAGTTGCTGTTCTTTTAAATGTGTTTTTGCAGGAGCATCGGGAATCCAGTCCTGTTTCGCTGACCTTATGGCCAACTGGTCGGCGATTTGTTGAACAACTGCCATGCATGCTTCTAAGCAGGGTTCCATCTGACCGGTGAGGCCATGTTCGTGGTTACTCAGTAGCGGATAACATCATTGGACGCAGTCATATCGTCTAGCCGCTGCCACTGTCATGAATCTTTAAGCAAGCCGCTTGCGGCTTGAGTTTCACAGGCTGATGCCAAGCAACACACGACCCCAACATGTCGCTATCCAGTGGCCACAACTGCAAGTGTCAAATAGGCCTTCATCATGGAGCACATCAAGAACTTCCATTTCGAGGCCTTTGGAGGGGCATGTTGCCAAAGCATCGGAGGTGTGCGATTTGCAGTTTGCCGGTCGCGTCTGATTCTGGTGCTGGTGGTTTGTATGATCATGATGATGGTGCTGGTATGATGACCTTTGGAATTACTGCTGACGGTCGTCGTGTTTGTCGTGTCGTGTTAGTATCGTCACGTCTTCTGACTATGACCGTGGCAGTTAGCAGTCCCCGTGTTGCTGCTGCTGCGTTAAGTGCCGGTAAGCGTTGTTATGACTGTTCCTTGTTGTGTCTTTGTGGCCTCTATCTCTACTTACTACTGCCCCTGCTGGTGCCACTACCTCAGGCTGTGCCTGTACCTCGACCTCGCTACCTCTGCCTCTACCTCTTCCTCGACCTGTACAACAATAACAGCACAACTACCACTACTACCACTACTACAGCCACTACCACCACTGCCACAACAACAACAACTGCTACAACTACAACTACAACAACAACTACTACTACTACTGCTACTACTACTACTACTACTGCTACTGTTACTTCCACTACTTCCTAACTCCTAACTGCTTACTACTTACTACTTACTACCTCCTGCTAATTGCCTTCTATTGACTACTTACTACATACCACTTACTACATACTACTTGCTACGAACTACCAACTACGAAATGCGAAATACAACCTACTACCTACTACTTACTACCTACTGCTAACTACTAGTGCCTACTACTCCTACTACTACTACTACCACTACCACTACCACTACTACTACTACTACTACTACTACTGCTACTACTACTACTTCTACGACTACTGCTACTACTACTAGAATGCTACTACTACTACTACTACGACTACGACTACTACTACCACGACTACTGCTGCTACTAGAACAACAACTACTACTAGTAATACCACTACTACTACTACTACCACTACTACTACTACTACTACTACTACTACAGCTACTACTGCTACTGCTACTACTACTGCTACCACTACTACCACTACTACTACTACTACTACTACTACTACTACTAAGCTACTACTACTACTACAACTACTACTACTGCTACTGCTACTGCTACTACTACTACTACTACTACTACCTTTACTTCTAGTACGCTACTGCTACTGCTACTGCGACTGCTACTGCCACTGCAACTGCCACTGCCACTGCTGCTGCTACCACTACAGCTGCTACTACTACTACTACTGCTACTGCTACTGCTACTGCTACTACTACTACTACTACTGCTGCTGCTGCTGCAACTACTACTCTTACTACTCCTATTACTTTGTCCACTACGCCTGCTACTACGCCGACCAAGACGACGACGACACCGGCTACGCCTACGGCTAGGACTACGACTGCGACGGCTACAACGGCTGCGACCACGACTGCGAGTACCACGACGACGACTACTACCACTCGACACCTACAACTCACTTCTGCCACTATCGCCGCCAAGCGCGGCTGTCTTATTGATAGCTACTGACACTTTTGATGGCGACAGCTTCTTTGTTTGATAGTTACACTCCTGATGGCGACGGTTGCTCTGCACATGGCTGAAGAGAACAGGAACACATGCAGTGTTGATGTCCGTAGTGCTGAACAAGATAGCGGAAAAGCTCGTTGCGATCATTACCATAATCATTGCATCTTATGTTTTTGGTTTTAGATTGTTGTTCTCCTTGTCGTTTATGTTTTGCAGCAGCCTGAAGCAACACGTTCTTTCGCAGTGCTGCCAGGATGGTGTGCCAAGTATGTCACTCCGCGATTGCGTCCTGGCATCCATGAAGGCACAAGGGGTTCAGGACAGGAAAGCGCGGGCTTGAAGGTCCAGCATGTAGTCTGGTGAGGCTCGGGCTCCCCACGCCCAAGCCCGGATGGAGTGCCCAATCTACATGCGATTGCAATTCTGTGAACCTCCCAAGTCGCCCAAGTCGGAAAGCTGACCAATGTCTCGTTGGCGACGTAAGTCCGATCCACATGTAATTCTCCAGGTCTTCACTGAGCTGCACGTTCGGGTGGGTAGTAGATGATGTCCCCGCATTTTGAGGCATTTGCCAAACGTTTCGAAGCTAAGCTGCCTCGCGCCCTTCGTTGGTGTAGGCATCGCGAACATTCCGCTGTGATCTTTCACAGCTCGCTAGCGGCTAAGCCGCCAAGCGGATGAAGAGGATCCGAACTAGAGGTCGAATTCTTTGCTGGACTAGCAAAGAAGGGTAATCGACAGAGACCCATCAAGTTCAGAGCTCAGAAATGGATCTTCTTTGCGAGAGCCGGTGGGACGACATGTCAAGCATGCCCGGTCACCGGAAGGCTTGGCTGAGGAAAACATCCTGACGTTCGCACCGTCTGAAAGCAGTTCAGCCGACTCGCAGAGCATGATGTAGGGGCCTTACAATTACTATACTATTTTGGGGGTTCCTTATTATAACTATAGTATAATGGGCCCCAAAACCCTATTCTAATTATTAAGGCCTCTGCATTGTTGCACTTCACGGTATCATAGCGCAGCCAACCTTGTGCCCAAGAGACTGTGGACCTGCAGATCGGGCAGCTTGACTTCTCTACTTCCCTGTCCAGCCCAATACTAACATCATCCCAAAATCCAAACAGATCAATCACTCCTGGCCATGGCCGACTCCAAAGCGAAAGTGCCAATCTTGGAAAAGCTTTGTTCGCAGCTCGCCTCCCTGGAGCTAGAGCACTCGCTGAAAGGCACCGAAGGGAAAGAGCCAAGGCCCCGGGTGGTGGCCGCTCCTAGAAGCTTTGTCATAGTTGGGTAACATTTTACAGTTTTATGGGTACTTAAACCCAACAAGGAATAAAACTGTACATTTTTAATCCTATCCCAACCATGAACTAGGAAGTGTCTCGGATGTGGCATCCTGCGTGCAGGTGGGAGCAGATAGTCCTTGTTCAGTTCTGTTCGAATATGCTATACAACCATTTACAGCTGTACAATCGAATCATCTTGCAATCGTAGTACGATGAACCTATACTTACACTATGATCACAACTACTATACTCTTGCTGAAAGTATAACCACATATTTCCAAGATAAACATACTATACTTGTACTTGACTTGTACTATACTATACCGTACTCTACTATACTCCACTCTACTATAGTTCGCAGGCAGCCCGGAGCCTGGCATGCTCCGTGAGTGTCGTGGGCGGGAACCATTCCGGCTGCGGCGGGCTGGGGGATTCTGGGTTCTGGAGTACTATGCCCTTAATGCTTTTGTGGGGACTTCTTCCTTAAAAGAAAACCATTATGAAATATGAAGTTTATACTTTTTTCTCCCTGGTTACTTCAAAGTCCAGGATTTGGTGCTGGAGATGGAGCACCACTTTACGGGGATTGCTGCAGATGTCACCAGCAACCTCGTCAGGGCGGAGGCTCCTGGAGATCTCTTTCGTCAAGAGGTTTTTATAGAAGTTATAGTACTGTTCTACCATAGTATACTGTAGTTATAATTAGAACTCAGAGCCAGGGTTGTTTCTTTGGGTTTTCCAGCATGAGGCCGGCGTGAAGTTGAAGTCTTTGGCCGCCAAGGCAGCGGAATCTGAGCTCGTGGTTCCCCTTGGCATCGCGCCGACGGTGGGTGTGGGCCTGATTCTTCAAGGGGGGGTCGGGCACTCCACCAGGCGTTTGGGACTTGCACTCGATGCCATCCACTCTCTCGAGCTCGTCACCGCTTCGGGGGAGGTCTTGACCTTAAGCAGCGACTCATGCGACGAGCACAAGGACCTCTTCTGGGCCGTGTGCGGCTGTGGCCCCAACTTCGGCGTGGTCACCTCCCTGGAACTTAAAGCCTCGAAGCTCAAGAGCTGTCGGGCCACGCGGCGCGTCTTCCACGTGCCTTCGGAATCCCCTTCCGAGGCCGCGTCGGTGGTGCAAAGATACATGTTACGCTCGCAGTCCCTTCCCAGGGACTGCTGTGCTGACTGCTGCCTGTACCTGGCAGATGGCTCGATACAGGTGGGGATCTACGACTTCAACCTTGGGTGCGAGGTCCCCCCGGTGGATGCGGGGAGTGCCGAGTCAGTGCTCGAGCTGGTGGACGAGGGGCTGAACCCAGTTCAGCTTATGGATATTGAGCCCTACTTATGTGCCTCGGCGGTTTGTCTTATGCAGCTTCTTCTCTTGAGAAAAGACGTTTAATATCCTTTAAGCAGGAGGCATGCGAGTCTAAATCGTCAGTCATCAGTACCGTGCACAGGCGAACAGCCTCCAGGCGTGGCGAACCGTGGCTTTCTTTCCAGCCGGCGCTTCTTTACCCGAGCGCTTTTCTTTGGTCGTGATGCGGACATAAGCGAGGTGTTGGTGGAGAGACTGTTGAAGGCTCCCAGCCGTCACTGCTACTTCCACTTCCAGCACATGGGTGGTGCTGTGGCTGACGGGAGTAGCCTGAGCAGTGCTTTTCTCGCGAGGGATGCAGAGTGGTCACTCGTGATCACTGCTGCGTGGACCGAGGATGAGGAGGATTGCAGCTTTTGGGTCAGGGAAGTTGTGAAAGTCTTGTTGCCGCTTGCTTTGGGATGCTATGCAACAGACCTTGGCGCAGACCCAGAGGATGTCGAGCTAGCGCGGCAAACATTTGGCGCACATGCCGAGCGCTTGCTGCGCTTGAAGCAGAAATGGGATCCCAACAACATGTTCAGACATGGTTTTCCTTTGTCCCAGCTTGGGGAGGCCGCCTAATCGCTCTTTCCCATATCACAAGTCTAAAAGTCGTGCGACTGACGGCAGCCGAAAAAGATGACTTGCGAGCAAGCCGACTTGGTTTCGTGTCTTTGACACAGCTGGCAGTCCGGAGTGCCCAGTCCTGACTTTGAGTGACCCTTCCAACCTATCGCCGCTCACAGCTGACTACAGTGACAACAGTTTAGTGTCAACTCATGAATCGCAGAATCGGAATCGTTGCAGAACATGAAGGATTGAAGCGTGAGCCCTTGTAGCCATAATAGGTTTGTCCAGCCGACGGCGTGTAAGCGGCGCATGGCTACAGAGCCCAATGTGGGAGAAGCTCCCCTGCACTCGTTCGCCGCTTACGAACCCAGACCTTCATGATAGCAGATAGGTGCAGCAGCTGACTAATCCTCAAGTCCTACACCTCACACGGTCCTCAACAAAGGAGGGCCATGTCGCTTGAAGATCTTAGCAAGTCAATTGCCCTGCTTCCTTCCTCGGTGTTTGCATCAGGCTCGTGGAAGTGCAGGAGGACGTGGGGGTATGGCAGCAGAGATATTGTTCTCGTGAAGAAGGGAAGATCCTTCATTGGCGTTGCCGACGTCGATGCACTTGTCGGGTTCCTCCTTCTGCTTCTCTGTTCACATTTCAGTGGTGGAGGTGTAGCCGTCCTTTTCACCGCAGCAGCAAGAGCGTCACCGAAGGCCGCGCAAGCAGTGGCAGCGGCAGGAAGAGCAAGAGAAGCAGATGCAGCAGCAAGCAGCAAGAAGAGCAAGCAGCACAACAAGAGCATCGACAAGAACAAGAAGAACGACATGAGCAATAAGCGCGATAATGACTAGAAGAGGAAGAGTACTAATAAGAAGAGTAGAACAAAAAGAATAAGAGCAGCAGAAGGCGGGAAGTTGAATTTAAAGACAACATGTAATAGCATGAGCATTGCCAATGGCAACAGCATCGACAATGACAACGGCCACCATACCACCACCAACCACGCTGCGTGTTTCGCTTCGAGAGGGAGTTTGCATTGTGATGCAGTTACTGTACGTGGTGGGTTGTCTACTCCAACTTCCTCGACAGAGCGGGTCTTTAGCAAGTACGACCCCGGCAGGCGGCCCATTAGCAGCAAGATTTTTAGTCAGAGCCGCAGGAATCCAGGACGAGGGGCAGCAACAAACACATGGCAAGAACAACGTGGTCGGTCATCCAAGATGCGTTAAGTTAGGTTCAGTTGCGTATGTAGCATACGTAGCAGCGTCGGGGGTCGTCATTGGCGCTGCAAAGCGCTTCCTAGAGGACACTCGGCAACGGATCTGCGGCGGACGTGTGCTGCTGCGAATCCGGCTGGCGCCCGACGAGGCAGGGCTGCTGCTACACGGGTTTTAGGTTTTAGGGTGTAGGCAAGGTTTATGAGGCGTTTGTATGGTTTATGGGTGTTGAGAGGGTTTAGGATACACCTACAACCTCCGTACAAGTCGTCTGGTCCTGCAAGCGTCCTTCAGAATTTGTTTATGAGTTGACCATGCGCCCGGAGCTTCTGCTCAAGTTTGTCAACTGCGTAGTGCAGCGTGTTTCTTTCTTTTCCAAATCTGCAGCGTACTGCTTTCTTTTCCAGTTCTGTCGCAACCTTCAGGGTATAATCTAGGGGTGGTCGGAATAATTGCCGATATTGTTCCTTCGGGTTCCTCAATATACAGCAGTTAGTAGATAGTAACAGTTATAGTCGTTATTATGATCATACTATAGCATAACCCAGAAGCTAACCCAGAAGCGCATTCTAGTTATTAAGACGCTTATGTTAGCTTGGCGGCGGCAAGAGCAGGTCGGTAGTGAATCTTCTGAGCTTTGGAGAGATGCAGCGCGAGAAGTTGGCGATGATAGGATCCCGGTAGGTCTATACACTCGTATTCTCCTGAACCCTACAAAAGGGGCCTTAATAATTAACAGGGAACCCCCAAAGGGCCTAGATGTCCGGGTGACCCGGCCTCATAGGCCTTTCTGTAGACTTGTTACCAGGCCATAGGACCTGAAGCCAAGAGATCCGAAAGAAGCAAAACATACCCGTAATATAGGGTTTTAAATAAAAAGCAATACTGTTAAAGGGGTTTCCTTTTTTTATAATCATAGTAGTCATAGTATAATATAACATACCCCAAAACCCCGATGCTCAGTATTAAGGCCCCTATAGTAGCCGAAGCAGGTCGCCTCTCTTTCAGAGCCGGATGCCCTCTTCAGCCTGGTTCCTCGGACGGCCTATCTGCCCTTCCTGTTTCTTTGTCATAGTTGGGTAACATTTTCTATTTTCATGGGTTCTTAAACCAAATAAGGAACACATATTGAGATTTTTAACCCTAAACCCTAAACCTTAAACCCAATATAAGGAATACATATAAGATTCTTCAGACTATCTCAACCATGAACTAGGTTTCATGATGTGCTTGAGCACTTCAAGAAGTCGGCTATCGCCCGGATGGGACAGCCCTACGAGCTCTGGTTCGACTATAATCACACGGCGCCCTGGCTCTGATTCCATCAGTCTTTCTGGGTCCTTCCTTTCAGCTGCGATGGTGAGTCGCAGATCATTGGTGCGCTTCTCTGAGGCACTGAAATGGCATTTTCCAGTGGGGGTGCTGTGTGACGCCTTGGTTGGCGTTGAGGCCTCGCACCATCTGCTTGCAGCCAATGAGAATGTAGCTTCACATGCATCCGAAGCAGGCCCATCCCTGAACCCTTAGGTGGGATGCAGGCATACTGCTGTGCTGGCATGGCTCAGAGTGCGGCTTTAGGATCAGCATTTTTCAGTTGACCGGTGGAAGGCTTGGCCGTGCCTACCCAATACCCAACCCCAACAGAAGCTAAACAGCTGACCTTCAGAGCGTAACCAAATGATGTGCACGTCGGTCGTGAGGTCCCAGTACCACTGGATCTTACCGTCCACTTCCGTGGAAACTCTGTGATGTCCGACCTGCTGCCCTTCAGCCGCTTGGAAACAAAATCCTGACTCCTGTAGACTGTTTTAGGAGGCTTTCGAGAGCGATTCCAGTGTTGTATTTGCAGATGCCACATGCCAATGCTGTCCTGGAGCAGACTTGACCACAAGTTGCTGTTTGGAAGCAACTCACAACCTCCTTAGGCATGGAATCTCTGTGTTGATGCCACTCTAAGAACACTGATGCAGTAGCATGACGAAAAAGCCGTTCCTGTAACAGGAGTCCAAATAGGCAGCTACACATAAACGTGTTAAGAAACTATGAACCCGGCCCCAAGGCTTCAAAAGGTACGCCCCTATATACACCCTAAACCCAAAGACCACCACAACCCCAACACCTTAGCAATGCTGCCTGACGCCCCAAATGCCCTAAACCCTAAGCCCTACACCCTAAACCCCAAACCCTAAACGCCATACCCTAAACCCTAAACCCTAAACCAAATACCCTAATCCGAACCGTAGACTCTGAAATCCTAAACCCAAACCCGAGACCCCTAAACCCCAAATCCCAAACCCTAAACCCTATACCCTAAACCCTCAAGAAAGAACAAATGGAAATTGTATGTTCACAAGATTTTTGGCTGAGAGTTGCATCTGGGATTGTGTTTGGCTTAAAGGTGCATCTTGGAGGGTGGTGTTTGGTTTAGAGGTGAGTCTTGGAAGGTAGTGTTTGGCATAGAGGTGCGTCTTGGATTGTGTTTGGCTTAAAGGTGCAGTCTGGGTGCGTCTTGGAGCCTGGTGTTTGGCTTAGAGGTGCATCTTGGAGGGTCCTGTTTGGCTTAAGGTGCGCCTTGGAGGGTGGTGTTTGGCTTAGAGGTGCTTCTTGGAGGTGGTCGTTTGGCTTGGAGGTGAATCTTGCAGGGTGGTGTGCGGGTGTTTTTGGCACCAAAACCATCGTGAAGGCAACGGCCGCTTGCCCTCAGGGCATGTTTTTGGCACCAAAGCCATAGTGAACACAACGGCCCAAAGCAGAACGTTTGCGGTTAGACCCTTTAGTGGTTAAAGGTTGCTGCAAGCTACTTGATGGACCCGGGGCCCTAAATTGACAATTTTTTTAAGGGGCCCCAAATGTACAATATTTTAGGAAGCCCAAATTGACAATATTTTAGGGAGCCCAAATCGACAATATTTTGAGGGCCAAATGCAGGGCAGGGCCGGGCAGGGCAGAAGGGGGGAGGGGGGGAGGGGCTGAAGGGGCGGGGGACAGGGACAGAGGGGGGAGGGCAGGGGGCAGGCGGAAAACTCGCATAAAACCCGCCCAAAACCCGTCAAACCTGAACCCTATACAGTTTCTATAAACCCTAAACCAAATACCCTAATTCCCTATACCCTATACCCTAAAAGCCGCAACCCAAACCCGAGAGAAGGTGGCATGGCCGATCTCCAGAGGTCCGTGATGAATGCCTTCAAGCAGGCACAGCTTAGGGTTTTGGGGTTTGGGGTTCAGGGTATAGGGCTTAGGGTTCAGGGTTTAGGGTATAGGGCTTAGGGTTCAGGGTTTAGGGTTTAGGGTATAGGGTTTAGAGTTTCGGAGCCTTGGAAGTTTGGGGCTTTTCTGGCTGAAGGCGAAAGTCGTCGAGGTTCACGATTGATGGGTATTAGCCGGTGCGACTTCTTGGAGCCACCCCAAAATTCACTCAAGTATTCCTTCCAGTGCTGACTCTATTGCCGCTTTTTGATCGAAGCCCAACTCTGCCCACCTTAGACCCGAAGCCCCGAAGCAGCCACTTAGCCAGGCAATCTTCCTGGAAGTTGGCTCCGCGTCACGCTTCATGCGCCTGGAGAAGAACCTTGGAAAAGGTCTTCTAAAGCACTGAAGGTTTGGTGATTGCGTGGAGACCGCCCCCGATAGCTAACTGAACGAAGCTTCAACACGAGCCGGCAGCTGAGGAAAGAGCACATGATGCTCTGGGATGCAATCCTTCAGAGTGACATCAAGAGCTTCTCGCAAGTGGAGGAGAAGCTAATGTGCAGCACTCTGGCAGAGTGCAAAAGTCTGGCTGTGCGTCTGCATATCTGGGCGGCTGCTCACGACGACGAGGTGCAGCGCAATAACTCCACGAACAATACACTAGCGTGCTAGTATTCGTAGTATGTAGGGCCACTGTAGGGAGTGCAGGAAACCACCGAAGCCTTGCAATCAGTTGGATGTGCTACAGGTGCTGCTGCACAAGGCGCCGGCGAGATTCAATTGCGAGTGATCCGACGAGCGCCTGACCGCTCCAGACTTGCGTGCTCCTGTGTTAGTTCTGCCTAGCTTCGTCTTTGGCGATGACGATGACGATGATGATGATGATAGTGATGGTGATGAGGACTGTGAGTCAGAGATGATGATCGATGATGATGATAGTCATGATATGTTGCTGATGATAGTCATGGTGTGATGATGATGATGGTGATGATGATGACCATGACAAGCACGACGACATCGATGATGCTGATGATGATGGTGATGATGAAGTGGGCAGCGATGTCGATAATGATGATGATGATGACCGTGGAAAAGATGACGGTGATATGATCATACTTGGTGTTGGTCGTGCTGCGTGACGATGTAAGCTGCCGTGGCGATGGTCTTTCGACGATGATGTTGGTCAGGATGACGATGATGACTTCTACGAAGCATGATCAAGTCGTAGGGCACAGGGTTGACTTGCAGGCACCGGCCCTCCGTGAGTCGGGTGCAGCCTTCACGTTGGCTGACTTCTTGGCCTTGGCGATGCCGCCGCTGCTCAGCGCGGCCGGGGATGCCCTGGCAGAGGGCGTGGAGGCGCTGAGGTCTCGGCCTAGCGCGTTTAGGATTTGGGATGTGAGATGTGGTCGAATCCAGGGTTCAGGGTTTGTCTGGCTGAAGAAACGGGCTGAAGAAGGCTTCACAGAAGGATAACCGGACCGGAAACAACACAACAGTGCAAGTAGCTGCACATGCTGGCGCAGCTTGGGTGGACGACAACTTTTGTCGAACTGGAGGCGACTGCAGGGGTGTTTGGGTTGTCCAAGCTAAACGGGGTCAGATTCTTGGATTCTTGCAGTTTTTGTCATATCCAGGAGAAATCCCTTGCGCATGAACATTGTGACAGGCAGAGAGTAGTAAATTGCATAGACGGCAAGGTGCTGACGCAGGGCCTGATGCTTGACCTGCATTGGCTTCGTTGGATCCGCGCTGTTGGGGCTGAGAGCCTTCGATGTAGGCCTTCGAGTCCTTTGTACTCAATGCTGTATCTATCAGATGTTAATCCGCCAGCATCGTTCTTACTAGCACCATTACAAAAGCTATGCTGCTGTTACTGATTATGCCATTATCTTTTTCGTGAACTTATGGTTTGTGGTGCCTGCTGAGGATAGTTCCACTGGACACGCCCTTGTTCTGGCTGGCCCTACATGCCAGCTACCTGGACCACTTTGTGCATTTGAGCCTCCTCTCCATCAGCAAAACTGTTGTTCCACTGTCATCTAATATATAATAACAACACTAGTTTGGGTGTTCCTTATGATAATTCTGGTATAATGAGCCCCTACATTAGCTGCAATCGGTGGCATAGCCTAGCCCTTTTTTCCCAGATCGTGGGAACCAGAAATCCTAAGCCCTGAACTACTGGACTCAGGATTGCAAGAGTGCCGGACAGCTTTCTGAAACCCTAGGAAAACCTCCTAGAGCCGAGGGGCCCGCTACGAATGGGCTTGTGGCCGGACAGTCATTAATGTAGAGGCCTTAATAATCAGAATAGGGTTTTGGGTTTCTTTATAGTACAAGTTTAATGCGGAGCCCTAAGTAATAGTAGCTTGAATAGTATTGGTAATTATTTAGGTTTCTACATTATCCTTCCGGCTGTTAGTAGCTGTTGTAGCATAAGTGCCAGCGTTGTCAACATGAGTTGCTAGTAGTGATTCAGAGCTGTCTACACGACTAGCTTAAGGGAATGCTTGTCGTTACTGAACTGTATTTGCTTGGTGCTGGCCGTCTGTGATGCAGACATGCTGTCTGTGCGAATGCCACGAGGCCAAAGGCAGAAAGGCACTGCTGTACATACATGCTCCCCCGATTGTGGTGATTACCGTCCTGCCTGTAGCTTTTAACGTTGAAGTTGGCCTTACTATCGGTCAGAAGACAAGAACAAAGCTACGGGCGTTGTGCGGAGTGAATGCGCTGCGCAGAGCGATGCTGCGGAGGAGAAATGTCCCGTTCAACCACTTCCGACACGGACGTACAGGGTTCAAGAGAAGGTATGCAGAGTCCAATATTTAAGGACCATGATGCTTTTGAATGTAAAGGAAGCGCGCGCGTCGTGCCCAAGAGTCAGCGTTGAGTCATGACATCTCACTCTCCCGACCAAGTCGTTAGCTAACGCCTACCTTTTGAGATATACGTTGCATGTAAAACTGCAGGTTACTCTTCCTCGCAGAAGAAGTCTGAGATATGATATGTTTCCTTTGTGGCGGTTCTTGCCGAGCATTGTTCGGGGCATTCCTCAATGCCGAAAGATTGTAAGTAAACAGGGGCAGAACTACGGAAAAAAGGCCCTGGGCAATTGAAGAACTTGTGGCCCTCCCTGTGGCGCCATACGCTTCATTGCCGATGCCATGGCTGAGTCAGTCGTAAGCCTCAGTCGCAGAGAGCAGCAGAGCATTGCACGGAAGGTCCCGGGGCCAGTCAGCCAGTCGTGGCGCTGAGGTCCGAGCCATGGGATTGGCTGATGAGACCGAGGACGGAGACCAGCCGGAAAAGGACGACCTTGACGAAGAGGAGGAGATCAAGCGGATCCCTTTCCATCGCTCCGGTCATTCATGAATTTGCAAAAGGCTTCTAACACGCCGTGGCTAGCGATCACCTCCCCTACCCCGTCTCTATGACTACAAAGAGACAGCCAGAGCCTCAAGATCCCAAGCCCCTGAAGCCTAAAGCCTGGGGCCCCCTCAAAGTAGACGCGCACTGGCCAGGAAGATCTGCGGAAGAACCCGCCCCTGCCGGGCCATGTGGATCACCACTGCACGGCTCCGCTCTCAGCGACAGTGTTCGATCCTTGAAGGTGAGAGGGTAATAATGAGTAGGGTATATGAGGGTAGGCAGGTGACTGCAGTCATGTCTCCTCCCGCGAGAACCTTCACGACCAGTCACATAGCTGAGTGCGGCCGCGGCAGCCAAAAACTAACCATATAGAAGGAACAGTCGCAAACAAGTGGCCACCATGCAAGCAGAATCAGCGACGGTCATTTCAGGGAGAACGGCATTACACTACGGCCGCTAAGGATATACCCTTTCTGATGTTCTTCTTGCTGGCGACAGCAGGCTGGGAAGCGAATGTTTCAAGGCCACAATCGTACTTAGCACCAAACCCCAAGAAACATTCCCGGCAAGATCCTGTCACCGCATTGGTGTGCAGAATAGTACGCAGCTCTCAGCTGCATGCCCCAGCATATACCCTGGAAGGAGATGTGAAAAGGAAATCTGGCCGTGCGAACGGCTAGCTCATGTTGAATTCTTGGCATTCGCAGGCTTACTTCGTGAGATGTCTTCGGGCATCGCAGCTTTGCATGTCTTGTAGACTGGGAGGTGCTAAGCATTACTAAACTGCAAGCAGGACATCGATCGCCGTTGACTCTAGAGCCCTCAACCCTGAACTCCCAACCCCATGAACCTTAAGTGTCTCCAGTTTCAATTACATGCTGTGCACGCCTCTGCTGCCCAATGGCAGGCATTGGCTGGATCAGCTACGATGCCATCAAGCACGGCAACATACATAAGCTCGGGCACGGGTGCACTGCCTGAGGAATGTTGGGTAAGAAAGCAGCGAAAAGAGTCACCGTAATGAGAGCGAGGAGATCACTAATGCTACTGCATGCTACTACCAGGATAGAACCAATAAGTATAGTCCTGACCTGGAGCTTGTCGCCAGCATCTCAGCCAATTCTTAGAGTGGAAAGCCCGAATGGTAGTATGCGTAGAAACAGAGTTTTCGGTACTCGCGGTTCGCAACGCCAAGATTCTGTCAAGGGACTTTTGCCGGCCTTTCATTGACCGACACATCAGGAGTGTTGCAGTATGGCTTTTTGCTACCAGCCCCGACTTCACCGCCAAACTTGTCAGTTGGAATCTTCTTAATCATTAGAATAGGGTTTCGGGGGTTCCTTATTATACTTATAGTATACTATACCCCGCCAAACCTTATTCTAATTATTAAGGTCCCTACATTACAGAATTGCACAGCCCTGAAGCCCAATGTAAATGAGCATGGCCAGGTACAAGCAGGCCATGGAAGTGTGCCGAGCCGGCCCAGCCATGGATTCTGCAACTGGGTGATAAGTGTCCTAAGCATCGCTGCGTGTATGCAAATGTGCTTTTCTCATCTGCCGCCTTTTAGTATCTCGCAGTATCATCATCATTGTTACTACTACTACTACTACGACTACTACTACTACTGCTACTGCTACTACTACTACTACTACCACTAACTGCCTACTACTACTACTACTACTACTACTACTACTCCCACTACTCCTACTTCTACTCCTGCTACTACTCCTGCTACTGCTACTGCTACTGCTACTGCTACTGCTACTGCTTTTGCTACTGCTACTCCTACTACTCCTACTGCTACTCCTACTACTCCTACTCCTACTCCCTCTCCTACTACTGCTACTACTACCTACTACCTACTACCTACTACCTACTACCTACTACCTACTACCTACTACCTACTACCTACTACCTACTACCTACCACCTACCACCTACCACCTACCACCTACTACCCACTACCCACTACCCACTACCCACTACCCACTACCCACTACCCACTACCCACTACCCACTACCCACTACCCACTACCCACTACCTACTACCTACTACCTACTACCTACTACCTACTACCTACTACCTACGACCTACGACCTACTACCTACTACCTACTAGTACTAGTACTAGTACTAGTACTAGTACTAGTACAGTAGTAGTACTAGTTCCACGACTACTATCACTACTACTACTACTACTACTACTACTGCTACTACTACTACTATTTTCCTTCCAATCGCAGCCGGTTGCTCAGCTTGGCGCTTAGGCTAGTGGCAGTGCATTGCACCGGTGCTTCGAGCGCACTAAACCACATGGACAAGGTCGAGTTCCGCTACGAATAGCTGCGAACTCGAGGCCTACCCAGCGCATTCGCAAGACCCAGCGTTCTCGCTCTTACTGACTAGGTATGCGAGCGGTGGATACCAACTGTACAATCAACAAATGTACAATTAGATAACCAAAAATNAAGTCAT
Source organism: Symbiodinium sp. clade A Y106 (assembly GCA_003297005.1). Lineage (NCBI taxonomy): Eukaryota > Dinophyceae > Suessiales > Symbiodiniaceae > Symbiodinium > Symbiodinium sp. clade A. Next base: position 62,707 of record BGNK01001683.1, on the reverse strand, counting down.
CACGGAGCACAAACGACGCAATGCATCGTGTGCTAACACGGCTGGTTGCAGAAGCATGTACACAGTGGCCAAAAATGGCACACTAGACCTCAGACAGTAGGGGCCGTCAACGCCGCCACTAGGCTCACTCCAGAGATTTCAGCACCCAAGAGAGGTCAGGCTGCAGAGCATCGCCGGAACACAGCTTTCTCGCACTTACTAACTGTGACCTGGAGGGACGCACGCGTCAAAA
>BGNK01001683.1:26468-61375 GCA_003297005.1 Symbiodinium sp. clade A Y106 | reverse complement strand
CCTTGCAAGGTCGCCAACAGCGCACATAAGAGTAGAGCAGAATACCCCTGAATGCCGAGCGACGGGATTCTGCATTCCATGGCATCTACGCAGAGCTAGTCAAGCAAAAATGTGTCCCGTTATTGGGACACAGCTGAGCCGAGGTGCTTACTACTACTACTGCTACTACTACTACTACTACTACTGCTACCTACTACTACTACTACTACTACTACTACTACTACTCCTGCTGCTACTACTACTACTGCTGCTCCTGCTCCTGCTCCTGCTGCTTCTGCTCCCTTACTGCGACTGCTGCTGCCACTGCTACTGCTACTGCTGCTGATCCTACTCTTACTCCTACTGCTATCGGCTACGGGCTAGGGGCTAGGGGCTACGGGCTACTGGCGACTGGCTGCTGAACTGTTACTGCTGTTGCCTCTGCTGCTTCTACTGCTGCTGCTGCTACTGCTACCCTGCTGCTGCTACTGCTACTACGACGACTACTACTGCTACTACTGCTACTGGTAGACGTAGTTGTGGTCGTGGTGTTGTATGAATGCGAGGTGGAGTAGGAGTAGTGAGTTAGTGGCAGCAGCAGTAGCAGCAGCAGTGGCAATAGCGGTGGCGACACTGGCCGACGCGCTAATGGTGGTCGGTTACAGCTGCCACCAATAAGAGAAGCCTGGGGAGTGGCAGCATCATTTCTTGTTGTGCAGTCGTGGCAAGTTCATGAATGTATATGTTAGGGTTTAAGGACCCGAATATAGTACCCCAAATAGTAGGATCCTTATTATAAGCTTTGACCGGTTTTCTGCAATTGCAGCTGTCCCTTGCTCAGCACGGCCTCTGACCGCTCACGATGGCAGGATGCGGACTTCCCTGAGGGCAAGGCTTTCTGGTCCGCCCAGGGTCGTTTGTTGCCGGTCAGTTTTGCAGCTTCTTGAGTTGTCCGGGCACGGCGTAGTGCGAGGTGCCTCAACTCCACCGGGAATGGCCTCATGTTGGACTCCCCGATCTGTGTGCAGAAATGCCCGATAGATGTCCGGCGTTCAGCTCCCAAGCACACATCCCCGAGGGCTGACACATTCAAAGTGTTCAGAAGGCAGCCTTTCAAAGTTCTCCATGTGCGTATCCCTCGCTGCACAACTGCTCGCTCGACATGAGAGCCGCATTCCTTCCGATTTAGTCTTCATTGCTCGGAAGCCGCTCCCGGAAGAATGGAAGATTGAAGCGCTGCACTGAGACCGCGCACCACCACAAATGCTGGGACAGTTCGGAGAACATGAACCGCATTGTTCAGGACAGGGGCTTGCAGTCAGAGTACTTCGAGGTTCTCGGGCTCGGAACTGACGTAACTTCACACAGCCTCCATGAGTAGAACTCTCGGAGTCGAGACACATCGGTTGATTCCCGAGTACTGCTCGCACGATGCCAGAAAGATGCCTCTTGCATGATCCCCAGTCGCATGGCGGGCAGGCTTGAAAAGGGACGGGCCCATGAAACAACTTTGGGAGGAACTGCTGAGGTAGGACACTGGAAACATTCCCCCACACCTTTGTAGCCCCAAGCCCAAGGACCAGCAGGAGTGAGCCTCAAATCTTCAAGCCGTAACCTGAAACCTTCAACGATGCGCCAGGACTATCCGTCCCATCACTTCGGATATTTCTGCAAGCCCCTAGACAAAGCGCTCAAGAAGGAGGCTGGACCCTCCGAAATTCAGCAGACTTCTCATCCATAGCTGAAAAGGTGAGGGGACAGACCCCAGTTGTGATGTTAGATGCCGACATGCTGTGAGACACCTTTGGCAGGTCCAGGAGTACAGTTTCCAACAGGAGAAAGGTACCATCCTGAGGCCGCGGGCAGGGACTAATGTAGGAACCTTTAAAGGGGTCTATAAGGGTTACTATAAGGGATCTATAAGGGTACGATAATGGTGTAGGAACCTGAATAAGAAACCTTGGGCCTTTATCAGGGTTCCTTATATGAACAATACTGTTTTGGGGTTATAGGCCCAGGGTTTCTTAATCAGGTTCCTACATTACGCCTTTCGGACGCCTCAAATTCAAATCTTACCTCGGATCGCAGGCTGTGGGGCGTGCTATCCAGGACTTGGTATGTCCTGGTGATGGGCGCTGTGATCACCGGACTCATAGGGTGCGTGCCGTCTTTCTCACGCTTCTTAAGTGTGCAACGCTTCGGAAATCCTCCCTTGCAGGTACTTCTACATCTTCCTGCTTTTCATCAGCCCGGAAGTCGTGGCGGCATGGTGCACCGTCATATTGACGGTCCTGCCAATGGGTTGGAGCCTCAAATGTGCGAATTCATGTTCGGACTCTGGCGCAGCAAAGCAACTTGCCTCGCGGAAGGAACCGGCGCATTTATTCTCTACACCACATCGCACCCAGGACTGCGCTTCAATTGCATCAGCGAAAGCTGAGAGAGCTGCTGGAACGGCAGGTTCGCCACTGGCCGCCGCCTTTTTCGAAGACACGGAGTATTCGACGACAGAGAGGTATGTGGCAGGCGCTCCTCCGGCAAGCAGTATGAAGATGCCTTTGAAGTAGTAGTGTCGTAGTAGGGAGCAAGGAATCCTCCTCGCCGGTCACTTATTGATACAAGGAAAACGAAGCGGCAGCAACACTGCAAACCCCAAACCTTAAGTCCTGAGCCACGTTCAGATTGTAGAATCATGTAGAAGAGGCCCGGCCCAGTTTTGGCCTCCTTAGGCCTTCAGTCAAGGCAGTGAAAGTATAAGATACTGTATCTAAAACGTCATGATGATTCACACCGCTTTGAATGATACTTCTTCATTGCCCGTGATTTTCTTGAGCTTCTGAAGAAATTTAGATGTTCATAGTTCTTGGTAGCATGATTGGAAGTTGACATGTTCATTCTGTAGAAGTATTCATCCAAACCGGCAGGCCGCCAAGCCAAGCCCAACCAAGCCCTACGCCGAAGCCGGCTCCAACACGTCCTCCTTTGCAGGCATCTTAAAGACAAAAAATGTCCTTGTCGGTCACACTTTGGAAAGTGCTCCCTTGTGGAAGCTACCTCGGATGCAGGCACCGTTCTGCTACTTGCTGGCATGATCGCTGCATGCATCGCCATCCCGGCTTGGATTGTGCCATGTTGTTTTGGTTGATGCCTGAGCGCCTGTGCTGATGAGTTTTTTGCCAGGCATCGGGCCAGCGGAAGTACATCGAGGCTACGACTTTCTGTCTGGACACCGCTGGCGACTGCTTGACAGAGGACGCGCATGGCCATCAGAAGCCTTTCAAGCTTGCTGTCGTACCCTCGTAGTGTGCTGCCTCTCGTCGTGAGTGAAGTATACTGTACCGGAGCCGTAGTTCGAAGCGTTTCCACAGTAAGGTGCAGCAAGCAGGCGGAGGGTGTGAGTTTCAGGGTTTTCAAGGAAACTATGGGAAGCCTGCACTAAGCAGGCCGAGGATGTGGAGTGCATCGGAACCAGTCTTGTGTAAGCTTGAACCAGCTTGCAATTTCCTCGTAAATCGGCTTCGTGACTACCATGCAGTTTCAGAATGCTTTCCGTGCGGAAATGCAGTCGAGGCAACAGCTCTAAGGCGACCAACCACTGACTGGGACACACGACGTTGGTCCAGAGATATAACTGTTGCTTTCTACTCCCGCCTTGGGTGACGACCCCTCAACCATTTTAGACATATTTAGATATGAGTTCCGGAAAACTTACTATTTCCCGTCAGCTTCGTCACTTTTACAGTCCTAAATGCCGATGACTGATGCCTTGCGGCTCCATTATGATGCCGTTCAGATGCTAATTTGGAATTGGTAAGCCTGCACGGTGTTTCGTGTTTCAGTGTTACGTGAGTTGAGAGTTTGGGCTCGTGGCATTCTTACTGTGCTGCTCGTTTTGTTTCGTTTGTCTGACACGGTAGCGGTGACTACCGTGGCTACAGCGGATGAGGTGATGAGTGCATACTGCTCCCGCCATGAACCATGGTTTTGTCAGGGATGTGACGACGGTCATGGATGATGGCAACACTTGCAGACCCCGGCGATTACAGCATCCCAGTTGCGTTGCATTCTGCTCAACACTGTCTGCGCGGGAATGCCGTTTGCAATCGGCCAGCTTATTTCATTGGCAAGCTGCACGGCAAGCACATAACAACAGAAGGGACGAAAATATCTGGAGCCGCACGAATTGAAATGGCATCGGTACCTGCAAAAAAGTCAGTCTGAAAGCGGCAGTTCTAGGCAGAGACGTCAAGTAAAGTACAGCATGAATCAAAGCTTAACAGCTGGGGCCGGGGCTGAGCTGGGGGCTGGGCTGGTGCTGGGGCTGGGGCTGGTGCTGGGGCGGGGTTGTTGGGCTCTGGGGGCACGACTGGAACCTGATTTTCTGAAGTGGGGGAGTAAACTGATTTGAACCCCTAAACCCTAAACTCCCTAAACCCTATACAGCATAAACCCTCTTAGCCCTCAGCCCTCAACCCAAAATATTGACGGGACGGTGCACTTTTGCAGCCTCCAGGAGTGGAGCATTCTCTTGGAGCCCCTCATATCCGTCGCAGCCAAGGCGAGGTGTGTTGGTGGTAATGTAGGGCCGAAATATTTATAATTAGCAATACTATTGCGGGGTTGCTTTATATGTTTATACTATTATAGCATACCCCAAAACCGTACTCTAATAATTATGGGCCCTATATTACAGATTACCAGCAATGCGCTTCGACAGATCCGCTGATGCAGTCTGCTGTCACGAGTTCCAGAGCTACCCCTGGGAGATGGATAGGTGTTCATTGCGTCGCTGGGCTTCTTTGTCCTCTTCAACCTGGCATCGCAGAACGTGGTCTGCTTGGCAAGATTTGCTGAGTTCGGACAGGTGTCTCTTGGCATCCAGGCCGGCCCAATCTCCCAACCCAGCCGGCCCCACGCGGCTCCCCCCTTGTTGCCGCGAAACCACGCTGGCTGTCGGTGCCAGGTAGAAACCCAGATTTCTATCGAAGCATCCTTGCAGAAGAAGGAGTACATCGAATGGAGCACGCAGGTGAGTTAGTTCGTTTGCACTTTAACTTTCACTGGTCGTAGCTTCAGTCTCGTCTTAGCAGCAGGCGAAATGCAAACTCGTCTTCTTCCTGATCTATCTCATTTGGGTAGAAGAGGCGGGAGGAGCTTGATGTTTCTCTCGAGAACAGCGAGATGAGTAGCAATGCCTAGATTTTCCAGTGCTTGGCCAGTGGTTGCTTGATGCCTTCAGACTGTTGTCGCGACATCGCGCTATGTGATGGCCGCTGTCTCAGAGCACATCTGACGGCCTCAAACCTGATGCCTCGATGCTATAGAGACTTTTTGGATACGTGGTTTAGGGTCTGCTGTGAAGGGTTTCGGACCGTTTAGGATCCGGAAGCCCCTGGAAAATAATCTTTTTTGTTGCCGGGCATTGCCATGACCTCGTCCGCTTCTTGCTGCGAAAAGTTACAGCATTTGCAGATGCTGCTTTGCACAACGAAGTCTCGTGGCCGCTGTGGTAAACCCCTCCCTTCTGTCGTAATTTCTCAGGTCCAAACATCCCCATATGAATTCTCGTCAAGGTGCTAGTGTCAGCAGCACATCGTGACCTGGTGCGCGTGGGCGACGATTGTACATGTTGCATCTGACAGAAAGAAAGGGAAGCCTTCCAACCAAAAGCTTGAACCCTTGTGTTAGCGAGGTTTCCCATCCCCTTGCCAAGGCTTATGCCACAGAGGTCTGGTATTTCACCGAGCCGGGCGATGATGGGCCGGAATCCCTGCATGTCCGGCTTTGCCTTGATGCCGCGATCGTTCCTTGAACGTGCGATCGATGGCGTGTCAGTCTTGTGAAACTTGTGACATTCCACAGTTTCATCCCACCCCAATCCACCGTGCCCATAACGTAGAGGCCTTAATAATTACCTATAATATTTGGGGGGTTCCTTATTATAAATAATTCTAGTGTAATGGGCCCCAAAAACCCGATTCAAATGATTAAGGTCCCTATCTTAGTCACTATTGGAGAGGAGGATCGGCTGCCAAGGCGTCGGGAGCGCTCCTATACCTGCCTGCTTTTCGAGGCTGCGGCTGGAGTTCTCTCTTTCGGTGTGAGTGGCTTTGGATCCAAGCCTGGTTTAGGGTTTAGGGTTCCCAGTGACATAAAGCATGAGCTGGAGCCAGCAAGAAGTGCGCCCCAATAGGACGGATAGCCATGTAGACATGCGGAAGACAAATCATTCACCCCATGGTAGAGGTCCCCCTCAGCATCGTGGTTGTCGTCAACGTCGTAGTTGCACCAGTACGCTGGTGGTAGTGGTTGCGGTGGCACCGGTACTCGTAGTGTGGCTAGTGATTAAACTTGGTGGCGGGTAGCAGTACGTCGTAGTAGTGGTAGTAGGTAGTAGTAGCAGTAGCAGTAGCAGCAGTAGTAGCAGTAGTAGTAGCAGTATTTGTAGCAGCAGTAGTAGTAGTAGTAGTAGTAGCAGAAGTAGTAGTAGTAGAAGTAGTAGTAGGAGTAGGAGTAGGAGCAGGAGCAGGAGCAGGAGCAGGAGCAGGAGGAGGAGGAGCAGGAGCAGGAGGAGGAGCAGGAGCAGGAGTAGGAGCAGGAGCAGGAGCAAGAGTAGCAGCAGGAGCAGGAGCGGGAGCGGGAGCGGCAGCGGGAGTAGGAGTAGGAGTTGGAGTAGTAGTCAGAATAGTAGTTGGAGTAGTAGTTAGTAGGGGTGGTGGTTAGTAGGAGTAATAGTAGTAGGAGTGTAGGAGGAGTGTAGGAGTACTAGGAGTAGGAGTGCAGGAGTTGGAGGACCGAGCAGGAAAAGGAGGAAAAGGAGGCGAAGGGGAGCAAGAGGAGACGCCGGAGAGAGGATGAGGGGAAAGGTCATCATGTTGTCCCTGCTGTTGCTGTTGTCAGCATTGATAGAATGCTTTCACTTACGAGCCGGTCGGAGGACCGTATTGATGTTCGACAAACCTCACCGCCTTCATGCTCGCAGGCTTACTGGAATGTTCTACGCTACCACAGCGGGAGCATGGCCATGGGCCGTTTGGCAGCAGAATAGTCTAAAGATCAGCCTTCGTGTGGTTACAAGGGTGTGACTCAGGCTCCTTCATCTACGTCTTCGGGCGCATTCCGGCCAATGTGGTACGTCGTCCTGGCCTGCTTGGATCAGGTCGAGCGATGACGATTATAGCCAGTTGACCGAAGGGATGCGTAAAGACAGCGCAAGACAGCCTGTTTGCACAGAGTCCCAACTCTGAGCCGCCTTTCTCAAGATGCTGTCTCTTGGAGTGGTGGACTGACGGCTTGACCAGAGTGGACCTCTTGCATTCGGGTGTCATGAAAGCTGCAGAACACCATGTCAACAAGATAAGTAGCATGATTTTTCCCCAACCTGTCTCAAAAGATGTTAGCCGTAATGGCAGGGCTTCTGCGGCACTGTGGCTTCGGAGCGCAATGCCACGTGCTTACTGCAGGAAGAGGAGCTTCGTACAACTCTGAGGCATTGTTTCCTTGACTCCTGCGTCCGCTTGTCATGGCGATCATTCTTGTCGTCATCCTAATCCTCATCCGTGTCATCATCCTCCTTACTGTCATCGTCATCATCACCATCATCAGCAGCAGCATCATCGCCACCGTCTGGCAAATGTCATCGTCACCGTCATCGCCACCATCATTGTTATCATCATCATCGCCACCGTCATCGTCACCGTCAACGTCACCGTCATCGTCTTCATCATCATCGCCATTATAACCATTATCCTTATCATCACCACGCTCACATCACCACCATCATTATCAACCGAAACAGCGTCATCATCATTATTTTCGGTACCATCACCGTCATCACCCACAGTTTAAGCATCCTTATCGTCCGTTGTTACCATGGTCATTCGAATGTTCGTTCTGCTCAGTAGTTGTCGCTGTCAACCTCAAAATCGTTATGAACATGATGGTTCTGTTCATAAGCATCAACCTTCGTCACCATCACATTCATGATCGAGGTTCACGGTTTTAGTCCAAGAAACATTGCCATTTTGGCCCGCGTTCTCAACATGCAACTATTCAAGCCCATAAAGGCTTTGGCAGGCCCGGTCTCAAATCCAGTGCTTAACCTGACATCGTGCACTGAGTCAGAACCGGACCCTGGGTTTTTCAGACGACCTTGGGACCGAAGCGATTCGCTTCGGATCGTCCGATGCCAAGGCTGCTACATAGACATTTTGTACAACATGGCCTTCGGCGCCTCTGGATCTTTCGCGTGCGCTGCACGTGGTCACATGTGGTTTCTACGGGGGGTGTTTCGTTAAAGTTGTGTTGGAGTTTCTTCTTGTCGTGGTAGCTTGTTGGAGAGCTTGTCGTGGTAGTTGAGGACTTCCCCAGCGTGGTAGCTACAAAGTCTCGGACGTTGTCGTGCAGAAGCCCCCCCTGTATCGCTCATATGAAGCCCATGTTAACCCCCTACCCAGCTTTAAGCCCGGCTCCTATGACTCAGGCCCCGCAGTCGCAGGTACATGGACCTGCCGCTCACCTCTACGGGCTACTTCCGGGGAGGCGTGCGAGCGCTGCAGGCCTCCGAAGCACAGGGATGTTCAGGGGACTATACTTGTATTTCTATTGAAGTTTAGGGGCTGTTCTTAGGGTCAACATGCGCCACCATGCTTAAATTTGTATATGGGGTTTTGGAGGGCTACTGTAGGATTCTACGATGCAAGGAGCACAGGGGACAACAGCAATAGTCAGCCGCCTCGGGGCTTCCGTGCAAGGGATGGGTGGAGTAAGGCTTTAACCTCGTCCTTACTAGAGGTACCATAACCCTAAACCCTAAACCTTAAGTAAGAGATAGCAAAGGGCCAGGCCTCCAATCTACCCCCCAAGAGCACTAAGCAGTAGGGTTCAGGGGCTCAGGGAGGTTTGTGGGAGTTCAGGTGTTACCAACCAGCAGGTGACACAGGGCACAGGTGTTGTCCGTCTTGTTGACTCTCCTTGTGGGCCCATGTCCCCTTAGAGTTAATACTTTGAGCCTCAGAGGCAGGGCGGGTTTAGCCATCAAGGGTCTACATGAAGTCCTTGATGCAAAGGTATACGAACCCTTAGGATCTTGACACTTCCGAAGGTGCTGTCGGGCGAGATTGCAAATGTACACCGACTCCAAGGGGCTTCTGCCTGAGGATGTCGCCTGTTGCGATCCGAAGGGCCTTCGGTTACTTTGGCTCTCTTTGTTCTGTTTAAGGGCACCTGTTCTGTGTCCTTCACTCGGAGCTTCCAAGTCGGAACGCTTGTTGTTGGCTTCATTAAGTAGCTGCCGCGTGTGTGGACCTACATGGAGATTCGCTAGTCGGGAGATTATGTCATCTGGAATTATGAGTTATGGAGCTTGGATACTGTGATGCACGCACACGCACGGGGCGGATGTTCAGATTGAAACCAGTCCGGCTTTGATGTGAGCCTATGTAGACAACCTTTGCCAAATCATAGGTTTAGAAGTAGACGGTCTCGAACCCCGGCTCCTACAAGCATCCAAGTGCCGCGAAATTCCTTAAGCACTTCCACGCTGAGACTCTGCAAGCCCCTACACCTCTAAAGTCTTAAGCAGCTTTAACCCCTTCATGCTCTAAGCTCTGGGACTCAACCTTAGACCCTAAACCTTAAACCTTAAACCCCAAGCCCTCAACCTTAAACCTTAAACCCAAAACCCTCAACCTTAAACCCTGAACCGTAAAGCGTAGTTGCCAAGGCCCTTTGGATTTTCCATCTGGCCGGAGTTGGCGTTTGCACTGTAGGCACTCGGATCCCAGCTTACCGGGGTATCTAGAGACTCCAATATCCCTTAATTAAGGAATATACCTTAAATTATATTAGGGATTCTACCATAATTTAAGGTATATTCCTGAATTAAGGGATATTGGAGTCTCCGGGTATCTAAGGGTTGTGTATGGTTTGTGGATATTAAGGCCATAGAAGCCTGAAAATTTGCCGATATCACTCCTTAGGATTATACTTATGGTACAATAATATATCCCACAACCCCAGTTTAGTTATTCAGGCTGCCCTTTTTTAGACGGGTTCAGTCTGCATCCGAGCTTATATAGGATGGCGTGTTGCTTGGGGTTCAGGGTGTTGGGGCCTGGGTGTTGGTGGCTTGGGGCTTAGAGTGTCGGTTGCAGGGTTGGAGGCTTGGGTTGAAAGGGTCAGGGTTTCGGCAATGCAGAGGTGAGTACATTATTGGTGGTGGTGTTAGTAGTAGTAGTAGTAGTCGTAGTAGTAGTCGTAGTAGTAGTATCCCCTAATGGCTCGTATTGTTTCACTTCTAGACTAGAATATCCCCCAATGCCCTGTTCGAATTGCTAAGGCTCCTAGATTAGGCAGTCGGCCGAAGGTTTCAACAGGTGTAATGTAAACGCCTGAATAGATATTGTTATTCCTGAGGGTTCCTTAGTATATGTATTCTGTATACTAGAATATGCCACAGGGTGATGTTCTGAAACCCGATGCCGGCAGGTGCAGCCTACTCCGTCAATGGCATCATAGACTTGGCCTGGGCCTTTCCTAGAATCATAAAATGTAGGTACACCGAGTCGACGCAAGCCAGTATCTGTAGAAGTCTAATTTAGGTGCTTTGATAATTATCAATACTATTTTGGGGGTTCCTTATTATAATTATGGTATAAATGGCCTATTCTAATTATGAGGGCCTGAAGATTGCACAGACAAGATCTTGCAAGCAGAACCACAGATCGATTCAGCAGCGCTGGGCCTGAGACGACGTTAGTGTTTGCTTCCGCGTTCTCTTAATCTGACATGATTCTAGCGTCATATAAGTTCCTTATTATATTTAGAGTGTAATGGGCCCCAAAACCCTAGTCTAATTATTAAGGCCCCTACATTACACCGCCTACGCCCCAACAGTAAGTTTAATCACCAGTGAGCAGGGCCTCCTCATCCTAGATGAAAGGGCTGCATCCCAAGCTAAGGTTCATCTCCTAGACCTCACTTGAAACAGGTGGCTAAATAATTAGCACAGAGTTTGGATGTAAGTTCTGCTGATCTATCTATTTGTCCGTCTGTTTGTCTCTGTCTGTCTATCTATCTATCTATCTACCGATCTATCTATCTATCTATCTGTCTATGTATATGCATATCATACTTATCTACTTAAGTTTACGTGTATAATTATCTAGGAATACAAGCAGCTGCAGGACTGATACCAGAGCTATCCGGAGCTGCTTGAGTGTTCAGTGTTTAGGGTTTGCAGGTTTGGAGGTTGAGGATTTGCGGGGTTCGGGTTCAGGGCTGGCCCCTTACACCGGCTCCTGACGACTCAAAAGCCTTGCCTTGCCAATGCCGTAAGAAAGGCCGGGTTGGTTCCTTGCACTGATCGCAATCAGTTGTAGTCGTAGTGGTATCTCTACGAACAGTTGTGAATACTGTAGTCATAGTAGTGACATTCGATGACGGAAAGTAGCAGTAGCAGAACATAGTAGGTAAGAGCAATGATAGACATACTGGAATCTAGTAAGCACGGCAAGAGAAGCACTGAACCCTGGCCCCTCAGGGTTTCCAAGCCCTTCGCCTACGGTTTGGTGAAGAAATCTTACCAGGGGTCCGTAAGCCCTAGACCCTGCATGATAAGCCCTCAACCCGAACCTAAACCCCAAGCGCTAAGCCCCGAACAAACCCTGACACTCACAATCTCACCCTGAATCCTACGGACACCCCTTGCAAACCCTCGGCCCTAAACCCCAAAATTGAATTGCAATATTTGCAGTAATTGTTGTTCGCATAGTATCAACATTACACTAACCTCAAAACCCTAGGAAGAAGTCCAAGCCCTGGCTCAGGTCCCAAGTTTCTCGGATCCGAGCAGTGACCTTTTCATCTGGGATACGAGCACGGCCGAGTGCCTGGATGGGGGTTTATTGAAATTCAGGACCGGGCTACTTGAGGTTAGACAACACCGGCAAAAAGCAACGGTTTATGAGTTGAAAGTAAAGGATCCTGTTACTTAAGGGCTCTGAGAGTAAGGATCCTACTATGCAGGGTCCATATTGGGGTCCCTTCCTTCTGAAACTCCCATGTCAGCTTTTGAGGTTCTTGGTGGCGAGCGTATCGTTGGAGTTCAATCTCTTGGGGCACACAGTGGCATTGAAGAGTCCACCATCTGATCGCCTCGCAACAACCTTGCGTTGAAGAAGCCTGGTCCCAGCCCCCTTGGACTCAACTCAAAGTGGCTCCTCCTCACTCTCTCCCCCCGAGTCCTTCATACTGTGGGGGTTGGGACCCTAAACCCTAGACCCTAAACCCTGAGTATGCCATACTGCAGGAGGGGTTGGGGGGGGATTTGACATGAAATATCCGGGCCTACTATGGGGCCTAAATAATTACCAATACTATTTTGGGGGTTCCTTATTATAATTATAGTATAATGGGCCCCAAAACCCCATTCTAATTATTAAGGCCCCTATATTAAATCCCAAACTCGAGATCAGATCCCTGGAGCTGCAGGTGTTCATCTCCACGGGCTTGGTCGGGCTGCTCATTGGCATCTTGGCCTCAAAAGGACCCGTTTTAGGGCCTTGAGGGCCTTGTAGGGAACTAGGGGTTTAAGCTTTAGGGTTAGGGTTTAGGATTGAGGATGGTCTCGATAACTCCACTGCGGGCTTGCCTTGGCTTCGGGAGGAGGCATGGGCACGGGTTTACGTGGAAGTCGCGATATTCGGCTGACCCCTACCGCACTACTCGCCGTAACTTCTCAGATGATTCCTCCAACCCACTGATCTTTCTGAAATTTGCCGATCTACCTGCAGCAATACGGTCCAACTAGATGGGCACGTAAGCCCAGGTATGGTGGCTTGTGCTTCGAAGGCATGGGCGTAGTGATCCGAGCTGTGGACATATGAGATAAGGTCGAAGCATCATGCTGGTCTTTGACACAGTGGCAGGCTCAGATCATACGGAGCAAGGGCTGGGGCTGCTCTGTCCACCAACTAAGTGGCTTGCGGCCTTCTGCCGAGCCTCTGGAGCTTCAGGTTTTCGACACCATCATCTACTGCTACGCTCTGGAAATGCGGCGGCAGAAGCATGTGCGCACCATTACATCTGCTGTGAGATGGAATGTCTAAGCTCGGTGTAGATGGATTGTTTTGCAATCAGCGAAAGCGTAGAGACTGAAATGATGGAATCGGCCGTCGATTGGGCTTCCAGCTGCCGTGCAAAGACAAGCTCAAGCCCACAAGTCCTTCTGTCAGCAAAGCACTTTGATGCCAGGAAAGCCTCCTGCGCATGATGGCGGCTGATGGAGACGGTGTGGTCCAGCTTGCAGGGTCGACACGGTTTTTGGAACAGAAGCCAACGTTGCTGGTGCCTGGACCCCTTTCTGCCGAGCGGAGCTTTGTCTGTGCACTGGGTCACAGGTGATGGTATTCCGGACTACCTCTGCTTCTTGCCCCGACCTGGTGACAGCTCTGACGAGGTGTGGAGGGACATTTATCGGTGCGCAGGCTGCTTGCCTCGTCTACCTAGCTGTGGGTGGAAGGAGAATCCCGACATGCTGCCCGGCACGCTCCTCACCGGCAGCTTTGCGCCCAACAGGCAGGGCAGTTCAGCACTCTCGGTGTGCACGGGTCAGTCAACTCAGAAATGCATGTTATCCCAGGTTTAGGACTGCGGAGCTTCCGTTGCGTAATATCCTTGCTATTAGCTTTGGAGATTGGTTTGGCTTGGTGCTCCGCAAGTACCGGCTGGTTATCCCTCGTGTTTCAAGGGTTGATGTTGAGTTATTAACATGTGACGCCAGTATAGGGGCCTTAATAATGGGGACCGGGTTTTGGGGCCCAGAATAGTATAGTTATAGTACGGAACCCCCAAAATAGTATTATTAAGACCCCTATATTAGTGTCCTCTGACCATTCCCAGCCGGCTCTTGCACCGGTTGCAGGCTCATGGCAGCCCTGAGTTTGCACAGACAGAAGCACCAGCAGCAGGATGGCGACTAATCTGCCCAAGTGTGCGAATACGACTTAAAAGCCTTTCATAAGAGAGAAGAGCACTTTCAGAGCCAGAGCCTGAGAGGCATCTCTTGGAGCTTTCTAGAAGTTGGAGGCTTAAGGCCTGTCGAGGTCAGCTAATTCGTGGCCAGCCCGCCTGCCATGAAAAACAGGCAGGCGGGTCTTTTAAAAGTTTTGTGTAGCAGGCTTTTTCCCATAGCAGTCGACGATCTGTTTCAAGGTTGAGCCGTGAGGGTTTGTGTTCACTCTCTACTCAGCTGCGCCCACCTGGATAGATGGGTTCTCCTGGACCCTCCGCCACTTGCACTTTTTTTGTAAGGAAGCCCATGCAGCCTCACTTTGCCCTAGACTAGTCCCTAGTTTGAATGAGGCCGAGATAATGCAGACAAGAGTAGCAACACTTGAGGAACACAAGCTTGACTGCGTTGTTTAATGTATGTCTGCCTCCCAAGCAGAAGAGGATTTGGTCAGCGCGACTGTCAAACTCGCAGTCCTTTTGCCCTTTGCAGCCAGGGAAGAATTCCGCTGTGCTGCAATCCTCGTGCCCATTCTCATCCAATGCAAAACGGTAGCAGTGACAGCCTGAACAGCAAACCCCGAAACCTCAACTCCTATAGCAGTGACAGCATTTGTAGTTGACAGTTTATCAGATGAAGACTTCATGGCTTCAAGACCGGTCCTTTGTCCTTGTCTAGATTGGAGTTGGGGTGTACCTTATTTTGGGGTCCTTATAATAAGGATCCTACTCCTTAGGGTACTATATTAGGGTCCCCTATTTTCGGAAACTCCCAGATCTCTTGAGTGCATGACGTTGCCAATGACACATCGAGAGGGTTTGCTGTTTCCTGCGAGAAGGGGGCCGCCAGCGCTGCCGCGACTCTGAGAGACTCCAATATGGGAGTTTCCGAAAATAGGGGACCCTAATATAGTACCCTAAATAGTAGGATCCTTATTATAAGGTACGCCTAATTTTCGGAAACTCCAATATCCCTCTACTAAGGAGTATACCTTACATCCTAGCAGGATCCCTAATATGATTTAAGGAATATTCTTTAATCCCTTAAAGTATACATAGTTGGAATCCCATCATGATTTAAGGAATATGCCTTAATTATTGGAGCTTCTGGGACTCTGAGAGATGGCCGCGGACGTGGCTCAAGCTGCAGCAGCGGCAGTGACCGAAGATCCACGGCACAAGCTGCTCGCGGCACCACCTCCACGGAGTCTACATTTCCACGGCATTGTTGCCCATTCTAGAGACTTACTGTATCTTGCAGAGCGCACTGCGACACGCAGAGCACATAATGCTACATGTCATCAAGGTTGCATGAGTGCATGTCTGAGTGTGGGCCGACACATACCTGCACTTTCATGACGCGCCGAAGCATGCGCACGCTAGCTTTCCTCGCAGCTGCAGTCCTTGCTTTCCGCAGCCTTGGGACTCAGACTGCAGCACAGGTGCAGCGTTTTGGGGGTTGGACTTCGAAGAACATCCCTAATGCTGAATCCCCTCCTGTTCTCTGAGGCGTACGAGGCGATGCCTCAGAATGCATGGCCGAAGATGAAGTGGAGAAGCAAGAGGAGGCAGAGCTTCAGGTGATGCGCCAGGACAGATCTCCGGGGAACGTCATTGCGGGATGCTGAAGTAATATAGGGGCCTTAATAATTAGAATAGGGTTTTGGGCTCCTTTATAGTATATAACTATAGTAAGAACCATAAGGAATATTGTTGGTAATGATGTAGCCTCCTACATCAGTATCTGCCGACGTGGCAGATGCTGTTTCCGGGTGAGCTGCATGGGAGACTCGAGACCACATGTTGAGGCCGCTCTTACGCCGTTGAAGAAAGTCTCATCTTCCCACCACCACCACCATCAATACTGTCGCCGTCACCGCCGCGATCCCCGCCGGCCATCACACTGTGCAACAGTAGCATATCTTGCTTCTGCATGCGCTGAAGATGACCAAGTGAGGAAGAAACCCTCAGCTCGGGAGCTTGGGCACCCATCAAAGCCTCGGCAGCTTTTGAAGTTGCTCCGCAGCTTCACTGCAGGAACTTCTCCAAACCGGCGTCCGCAGCATCAAAGCCGGAGCCCTACTATAAAGACTATCGAAGCATCCGCGATTCAAAGCTACGAAGAGCGTTTTATGCTTGCGAGCAGATGCCAAGGCCGGTGAGAGCTATCATGCGGGCGCGCGAGTCGAATTGACAGAAGAATCTGACGAAGAACCTGGGCTCTACAAGCAGTCTTTGTTCCTCTTGCCAACGCGTGTGCATGAGCAACACGAACGAGGAGATGCTGATTGCGAGGGGCCTTCACAGTGACGAACAGGCCTCTTCACAGCGTTTTGAACTTCATGGAAGGTGCATCCTGGTACTTTTCCTTCTTTTCTGGGTCGCAGCTGAATGCAGCCAAGCCTGGGAGTACCTAACGCATTGGATAGAATACTGTTGGGGTTCGTGTGGTTTGCGAATGTTTTTTCGAAAGCATCGAGCCTGTAGCACAGAAGCTCTTGCTGCAACTGGAACGGACATGAAGAAGCAAGAATACGATTGCGCAATGCCGCTTCATAAATCACAATAGGTTTCTTTCATCGCAAGGGCAAGGCTTGGCTGATAGCACTGTAGAAGTGGGGGCTTTGAGTCTGAGTGTTTGGTGGCTCAGGCAGTGCAGCACGTGGTGAGTCGTGTGCTGCAACTTCAGCAGCCTCCGACGTGGGAGGGCGAGGGGATGCTCGGCAGATTAGTATACACATAATGTCACATACTGTATATCTTATATATACAGGTATACGCACACATGCATGTGTGTATTATATATATATATATATGTATATATACACACGTATATACAAATGTATATCCGCGTATGCATACATATGTGTATGTACATGTGTATGTATATGTATATGCATATGCATATGCATATGTATATGTATATGTATATGTATTTGCATATGTATATGTATATGTATACGTATTTATATGTGTATGTATATGTACATATATGTATTTGTACATGTATGTGCATTCACATGTGTAATTGTATGTGTATGTGTATGTGCATGTGTATGTGTTGGGGTATGTGTCTGCGTACGTGCATGTGCATGTTCATGTGCATGTGTATGTGTATGTGTGAAGATATATACACATAGTATGTATGCAGGTAAGCATTTCTTGAATATGTTCTATATGCGACTACACATTCTACCTCATATCGCCGGTGGTTCGACAGCTTTGAAGGAGTCAGAAGCCTCCAACCGCTTGAAGGAGTGCAGTCGACTGCAAGAAGTTCCCCATGTTCTGCACGAAGAAGCTCAACTGCTCTAAGGACCTGCTGATGAGTTTGTGACGTCTGCACATGGCTGTGTGGTGATATAGTGCGCTGCATCTTTTCCTTCTATCATTGTCATATTTCTGAACATGTACACTGAATGTACACATTGCAGTATAGCACGGCTTGTTGTTGCTGCTTTTGAAGAGTTTGAATTCTCGAGGTCGTGCTGGAGGTTTCTGTCGGTTTTCATTCCGTTTCGAAATGCATAGTCCCAGTCCTGGCTTGCAGCAAACACTTCTTAATGTAGGGGCCTTAATACTTAGAATAGGGTTTTGGGGCATATTATACTATAATTATAATAAGGAACCCCCAAAATAGTATTGGTAATTATTTAGGCCCCTATAGTATGGCATTTGGCTATTTTGTGGTCCATGGTGTCTATTGCACCAGCATGTGGGTTTGGGTTTCTAGTTCGCGTGGACTTCATGGCACACGCGTGCGCCGTCTTTTCCTCTTTGTCTTTGGTCTAGTGCCTGCGACTTGCACACGATTCGCTGCAGACAAAATTTGCACTTCTTCGCCGCTACTGGTTTGTGCAAACCTCCTGCACTCAACCTACAAGTACAGGCAGCCCCTGCCTCCTGAAGGTTTTGCTCGCCAAAAGGCAGACCTTGGGTATCTTGATGTCGCCGTCAACCCTTCAAACAAACTACCTCATGCTAGTGCAATCGTAAAGCCTAGGTCATGAACTGCAAACGCCTGCCTCAGAGGACCCCCTGACTGAGAGCGAGAAGTCGGCCATGGAAACTCGAATAGCGACCAGCAGCGGCAAGGCCGGCTCGAGACCAACTGCTACTACTACTACTACTACTACTGCTACTACTCCTCCTCCTGCTACGCTACTGCTGCTATGTCTAATGCAGCCATTACTGCTTCTACGACGACGACTACGTGGACGGCGGCGGATTTGCAAGATTGGCAAGATTGTAGTCGAAGACAAGATCAGTATGTTCTTCCGACTTGACAAGTGCAAAGCGTGGCTTTGATAACCAGGTCTGTGCTTCTAACCACGTGTCCGCACTGAAAAGACACCGCTCCAGCAAACACACTGTATGCACCAACGCTTTCATCCCAGCCATCCTGCCTATTAGCCTCGGAGTCCTTACTTCCTGCATCTCCCTGGTTGGGCGAAGAGCACAGGGTACTGGGCCCCGGCCACTCGTTTCGTTCGTTGTGTGTGATGGCGATGACGAGGGATCTCGGTGACTTCTTCCATTTTCGGCCACAGGATGCCACAGGGTTATGATAGCATCGTCGCGCAGGCCAATCTCAGAAGCTGGTGCAGGGCATACCCTATGTATTCCACTTCGATGCAGAAGTGCCTGGAGCGCATGTCAGTATGAGAGGTGCAGTCGGGCTCGTCTTCTCGATGCATTTTTCGTTTGGTGTAGTTTTGTGCTATCTGAGATGCAGCGGCTCTGACCCGCTCCCGCGGGATGTTGTAGCATGTCTCTGTCGTCGTCGTCGTGTGGGGTATAGCTTAGTACAGGAGCCTTGAGAGTTTGTTCTCTTGCTGCTCAACAGTTACAGCCCCTCATCATACAAGTATATCAACAATGCAAAAAGCACCCTGAGTTCACTACAGATACGCAGTATACATGTGCACATACATACATATCATATCATGTCATATCATATCATATCGTGCATACATTCACACGCACATTCATTGCTGCATACATTCACACGCACATTTATTGCTGCATGCATGCATGCATGCATGCATGCATGCATGAATGGATGGATGGATGGAGGGAGGGGTGGAGGGATGGAGGCATGGAGGGATGGAGGGATAGAGGGATGGATGGATGGATGGATGGATGCACATATTTGTATATAGATATAGTATAAAACGTGGGGCCAAATGCTTCGGTTTATGTTTCGCAAGAAGGGCAGGAGGGAAAGTGAGAGAGGCTCTCGCAGGCCCTCCTGAACCCCAAAGCCTTTTTTGTATAACCCCACAAACCCTAATGGGAGCGACTCGTGCTCAACTTCGGATCCGAAAAAAGCTGCGAAGCTGTGACTCTCTAAGGTGCATCGTGGAGAGCGATTCTCGTGGATACGGCCGGGAGCAGCTTGACATGGGTGAAGGTGTATAAAGCACAGAACCAATGCCAAAAACAAGGGCCAGGACACGGCGCTTCGAACTCGGGTGCATAAGCTGTCATGGCTTCTGGAGGGATGCTAGCAGCTGAGACCGAATTGAAGCGATCCCTCGAGCTTCCGAGCGCTCAAACTCCGTACTCCAAACTTTGTTAAGCTCCAAGTACCAAACCACAAGTCCCAATGAAACGCTAAAGCCGCAACCCTAAACCCTCAACTCTCAACCCTCAATCCTAAAAACCAACCCAAGGATGTTCAAGTCCCAGCAGAAGCTCAAGCTCACGAGTCGGGGTCCCAGAGTCTCAGGGGACTCCAGCCTGGAATTGTTCTTGCAATGATAGGAATAATGCTAACCATGCTGGTAACAACGGCAATGATCATCATAATATGACGAAGAATATCATTAGTATTGTTGTTATTTTTCGGATTATTATGGAAGGTAACAGTAATCAGTAATCGTAATGCCACAGTAGTAGTAGCAACAGGAGTTGCTGCTGGTATCTTGGTGATCATGTTTTGCTTTTCTGGGTGCTGTTACTGTTGGCTTGGTCTTTGTCGTCATGGATATTCATCTTGAGCCTAATCTCGGTACACATTCTTGGTGTATGCTGTGCTTGAACTTATTGTTGAACTTCTTCTTGTTCATGTCGTTGGAGGAGGAGGAGGAGTAGGAGGAGGAGGAGTAGTAGTAGTTGCTGTTGCTGTTGGTGTTGGTGTTGGTGTTGGTGTTGGTGCTGCTGCTGGTGCTGGCGGTGGCGGTGGCGGTTGCGGTGGCGGTTGCGGTGGCGGTGGTGGTGTTTTTTTTTGTTGGTGGTGATGGTGGTGATGTTTCATGAGCATGACGAGATAGATTTGAAGGTCTGCTTCCTGGTTTCGCTGAGGTGCCGATGCGATCTACTGTTTCGTCTCCGGGCACTGCAACAACACGCAGGTTACTGAAAAGACAACGATGCAGGAAGCGGAAGGCATCTGCAACAAGCTTTATGGACAGAGGCTGGACATGCCTTCGGAAGAGCGACCTGAGACGAACCATGCTTGGCTGCGGAACCCACATTTGGAGATCTTTCTCGCTTTTATGCTGGGTTTGCCGAAGGTGGACAGAACTCGGCTGGAAGGACTACATGGCGGTGCTGGCACGTGCCCTCGAGGTTGCGACCAAGCACCACATCCCCAAGGCGCGCGTGATTGCTTGCGACGTTTGACGTCTGTTAGGCTTTCTGTCTCCTGCACTTGAGTCGCATGTTGAGGAGTGGAACTTCACCGGATGGGGCTCTCTGGTTAAAATCGCCCGTCATGAGGCCGGGATTTCAGTATCTTGGATTCAACTCAAGGCTTATGGAATCCAAGGAGATTCTCTTCCTGCACCTGGCATGATCATCATGACATGGAGCTTAGGCGATGACTGCGTGTGCAATGGGGAACTTCCAGTGCGACGTCACCTACTGCCAGATGAACTATTGCCACAACGACCGATTCCGAGCAAAGTTCGGAAACTTCTCGTGGTCGTATCCTGACTAGTGACGAGCAGCCTACGTAGCTTTGCTTGGCTTTGTGACATTACCATGAGAAGCAGGGCTCGGAAAACGGCTTCCAGGCCGCGTTCGACACCTGCACATGCCATGATATGCCATCTCGGGTAGAGCAATGACATCCTGCTTACGGCTTGAGGGGACAGGGATCAGATGGGAACCAAATTGCTGCTAGCTCTGATCTCTTGTACAATGCTTAGCGTTATGTTTCGGCCAGGCTCGCAAAGTGCGAGAAGCTCTGGAACCGCCGCCAACCCCTTAAAACCCTATAGTAACCGTTCACTGCATGGCCCGCTGCATCGCTGGCCGGAGACCCGGCCGAGGATCCTTATCCTCTGTGGTATGCAGCGTTCTTAAAGTACACTGGGGTTTAGGATATGCTGGTTGCTTAATATCATGCAGTTCTGTCGTCGCGCCGTTCTATCTTGCAGCTGAAAGGCCCAAGCCAGCAGCCAGTCATTCATGGCGCCAGGATTACGTGGACTGGTTGTGCAAAAACGCTGACCCTCAGAATTGTATGTCTTCGCATCAGGCCTTGTTTCGCAAAGCGCGTGGCTCTAGCATGCTTGTGTCGTCGTGGCCAGTCAAGACAGAGCAAGTAAATAATGCAGAGCACAAGCGCAAAAACCGATTCTGGCTGTTGCGAACAGCAACAAAGCTGCCCTTGCGGCCATGGAAGCAGCACATACACATGACCTGCCGATCCTTCCACACAGCTACCTGGCGGAGCAGAGGGAAACGGGTTCAATGGGTGCAATGCTGTAGAAGTTTCTGGTGTAAGTCTTCGATTCGCCAGCGATCGACGGTTCCTGCGAGGCCTGATCGATCCTGACCCACCACGTCATCAGCAGGCCATTCTTCCAAGGGACGAGGCGGACTCTTTTGAAATTGTCGTCAGGCAAGCCTAGTAGCAGCTGCATCTTCGGGGTGTGGGATCAGGAGGGCGTTTGCAACGAACGTTAGATTCGATCCGGTTGTTGAGCCTGGCATGCCGTGCCTCTCGTTTCCCCACAAGTCTTTAACCTGCCTGCATGTGCAGTGATGGACTGGCTTCTCGTAGGCCAAGTCGTCCGACGGCACTGCTGTGAAGGCATCAGACTCTCATCTAAAATTGACGCCTTCTTTGGTCGAGTATCACAATCAACCGCTTCGTCTTCTGAGGATCGTGGCCAGGCACGCGTCGTTGACATCGAGCAAGAAGGTCTCGAATCGGTCAGCAGCCCGTCAGGCACTAGCATGACACGTCTTCATTCTTCCCAAGTTTGATGCGGAATTTAGCTTGAACGCTTTTGGCTGCATGCCGCCGTAGACTCAGACGGAAGCTCACTGACGAGCGTGCGTTCGATGCAAGTGCATTAGGATTCTGGATCTGTCCTTGACAATGCTTTCAACAACAAGTCTCATGAATGCACGATTTAGGGTTGCGGTTCAAAGTTTGGGTTTAGGGTACAGTGGCGGCCGCTGCCGAAGGTGCTACGCAGCTCTCCACGAGGCAACGATGCCGGCGATGGGTGCAGCCAATATACGGGCCTCAATAACTACCTATACTATTTTGGGGTTCCTTGTTATGCCTCAAAACCCTATTCTAATTATTAGGGCCCCTGGCCCCTATATTAAGACCGTGCTAGGAACCCGAAAGCTGTAAATCCGAACCTCCAAAGCCTCAACCGCCGTTCCGGGTTCCAGATTGGGGTGGTGACAGAGCAATTGATGCGAATCAAAGGAGGGGTGGGGGGTATTCGAATCTAGGTTCTTGTCGTAAACTTCACTGTAGTTTTAGTTTCGTTCGGACGGGAAATGGAATTACATGAACAATGAAATTTCGGTGATGCTTTTTAAATATGTGTTGCACCAAGACATGTCAAGATGCTTCTTTCAGCATGCTGCGATTCCACAACCGGGACGCGCCCCGTGCTACGAACGCACTTTTAGAAGGCTATAATACACTACAATACAATATACAACACACAACATAAAATACACAATATAATATACACTCAGATATGTATATATATATATATATATATATATATATATGTATTTTTTTAGTGGCCCACTTTTCGCACTGCTCTTTGAAGGTTTGCATCGCACGAAGCTCCCCAGCTGCAGATGCGACTGTCCCTTGGAAAATCTTAAGGGGTTATAGCATCATGATACTGTGGTATTAGTATAGTATTGAGTCTTGCAGTCCTTTGCAGCTACAGGACGCTGCGCCTAAGCACTCCGTGCTTCTAGTCGCATCGGCACGTTTGAGACTGGATTCCTCTGTCGGACAAAGTCCAAATTCAGGAAGGTGCATGATGCGTTTTTTTCTCCGATCACCGCGTGCAGTCGCACGAACGAGCACGTCAGGGATTTAAATTTACCTCACAAAAAAGCATGTCTCAATCCCGAAATACCGATCGATGCATGCACGAAGCCCTTTCGGGGAAAAACGGGTTGCGAGTCCCGTGCTGGCGGGGACACCAGGTTATTTTCCATGCTCAGTTTGGCTAAGGGCTGCGTGAACAAGGTCCGTGGGACCGAACAAGTACACACTGCAGATGTTCAGATTGGAGTTTCCGAGTACAGTACCCGAAATAGTAGGATCCTTATTAAGGACACCAAAATAAGGTACCCCTAATTTTCGGAAACTCCCATATTGAGTGAAGTCTGAATGCCTCACAGCTGAGGCACCAGGGGCTGGTCGATCTCAGGGCCAGCATGGTGCTGAAACAGATCGAGCTGCTGCCGGGTCCCGAGTTCACCACAAGTACATGTCATAATCGTAGTATCATAATAACATTATAATAGTAATGTCATAATAACAATATAGTAGTAATAAAATGGTCCTTCTTGGGTTTACGGTCTAGTGTAGGATTGAAGGAAGCCGTCGTTTCGCGCCCGTGTGCATGTTGCATGACCTTGCGTAGCGAGGCAGATGCTGGACCGGCAGCTGGAGGAAGCCACTCAGAAAAGATCGGCTTAGCGTTTTAATTTGGGGCTCAGGGGTTTAGGGATTTAGGGTTTAGGGATTTAGGGTTAGTAGGGTAGCACTCGGATCTCCAGGTCATGGTTTGGTTTTCTTCCATTGCATCTCGCGACTTCTAACGTCGGCTTGAGCATTCGCCGTCATGGTAAGCTAGGAAATTGGGACCTCCAGCTGCACAGATGCGCGTATTTACATGCATACATACATACTTACTTACCATAATACATAGATACATATATACATATATACATACATATATATTCATGTAGTTGCTCCACATGCATACACACGCATGTGCACACGTGCATGCATGCATGCATGCATGCATGCATACCTACATACACAATGTGAAAGTACAGGTATATATATATACACACACATATATACATATACATGTATATATAGATATATAGATGCATGTTGTTATATATTTATATATAGATGATATACACATACAACATAGACTGATATGCTGCGTAACCATCTTCAACGGCTACCAATTACCATTGCAAGTTGCAATGATGCGTAATGGGATGACCCAGTGCCGTACAAAGGATGTGAGCCCTAGGTTCGTACAGCATCAGACAGCATTTACATATATTACATGTTTTCGCAGCTTCCAGCATATATTCTTCGCGAGGCAATCCAGGCTCGGGCACGAACTTATGAAGGCACTCAAGAGCCGTGTCAACCCCCACTGTATGTCAAAGCCTCCAGCAGAAGCTTGAAGACTTATTGCAGTCTTGCGCTGCGGGGTTCGTGGAAAACCTGACACTATCCGGCTCCCGCAGATCTGACTTCACAGCTTCAAGCCTCAGACATCCACCATTTTGCAAACCCTGCTAGAACCGAAGCATAACTGGCATAACTGCCAACTGCAGCAAGATGTCATACACAGCCCAGGCGAAGCAGGTCGACGTCAATGGGAGCGCTTCAATTTCGGTGAAGCCTCAAAGTGAAAGCATCTCGTTCCGGCCACCTGCCTCCACAGACCTTCGCGTGAGAATTCCTGGTCTCCTCGTGTATGTTCCATTGTGTAAAGTACCTACCTACACCCACATATCTGGCAAATTCATGCAAGTAGGCCCATGCTTCAACAATGCACGTGTGTTTGCTCTTTAACGTCGCCATACACGTGCAGAATATCTGCTGTTCAGTCTTGTTGACTGCAAGATCCATGCTTTGCCTTGGGCGGTCGCAAACTCTAAAGACTCTATACCGCGGGCTGGAGCGACTTTGAGCATGGCAGATGGTCAGGTCGAACTTTGGGACCCCGGTCGGCCCAGAGGACGCTGCTGCATTTGTGAAAGACCGAACGCATCCGTGGAAGTTTCGAACCCACTGTTGGCCAAGCCACAGTCTTTTCAGAGAAGCCCACAAGCCTTTTTGGTGAGTCGAGCCGTCATGTCGGGACGATCGTGAGCGAAACGGTATCTTCGGCCATGGCTCGTGATGTTGGCAGTTACATGTCTTTGAGTATCATCATTCTCTACAGTGCGAGGAATTGCAGACGTCTTCTGCGAAAGCGTCTGCGGAAACGACACGGCAGAAACCTGCAGCACCGAAGGCCAGGAAAGTGTGCCATGTTTTGTCCCCACAAGAATCTTCGGCCCATCTTACGTGCACCTTGTTCGGGGACGGGCTGCCTTCTTTGGATTTGGACTTGGCATGAAGTCAAGGACTCTGAACGATTCGGATTCGGTTATAGGCCTTCCTCTCTCAAGAGACCCTTGGTGCTCAACGCATTCAAGGCCTTGCGGGCGTCAACTGCGCCGGAGGCATGGCTTCAAGCTGCGACTTCGTGCATCGAGTCACGTGGGATAGTTTCCATGGTCATAAACTCATAAGCTATTGCATTCATGCTCATCCGAGCTTTCGGGGGCCTTGCTTTTACTTATCCGGTCAGCGATGATGCTTGATGAGGATTGCTCGGCTTGCGTTCCCCTGTTTCTCGAAGGGCCAGTCTGCTGGAAAATTAGAGCACCAATTCCGCATGCGGCCTGGATATGTACGCGACATCGGTTTAAATCAACAGCTAGGTGATTGAGGGAAGTCGGAACTGCCAGATTGTGCACGCAGTTAATCACTACGCTAGGTAAATGTCGGTGCCACGAAAAGTTGTGCAACTTGGTTATCTGAAGCGGTCTTTTCAAAATTGGTCAACAAATATGATTTGTTTTCGCGTAAGCTACAGTAAATTTAGCAACGTGCTGCGAGCAATCCAAGATGTCATAACAAGAGATAGTGGGGCCGCGACAGCGTCACCCTTTCTCTACTAGACTTGAAGCAGCGGCTTAAAGGTTTCAGGGTTTGGTCAGATTACGGGTTCGACAGGAGACCGGCCGAGTAGCACATCGAGCAGCCTCTCCAAGAAGACGGAGGAAGAGCTTCACGGAAGAGGCGATCCATTCACAGCATCCGCTCTTGCTGAAGCGACAAACTCCAGAAGAAAACTCTTAACGATTGGGTTCCTTGGTCCCAGGGAGGTGCGGAGATAACCGTGCGCCGCAGCCAAACTACCAAACTATAGGGAAGAGCTACCATCAAACTAGGGAGCCCCCTGGGCCAGTGCTGAGACGGGTGAGGGAAGTCGCCGCAGCAATGGGCGGTTCTTACGCCTTACGCTATGTTGAAGGAAGCCTTCAGGCGCCAGACTAATGCTCCTGCACTGGCCTGAAGCGTCTGAAGTGTCCTCAGATCAGCCCCTACATAGTGACCGTCATGCTGAAGCAGCTGCCTCTTCATGTTCGTAGCCGAACGGGCTGGGGCCAGGCAGTCCGTCTAGCTGCCATAGCAACAAGACATCTGGAAATCCTCTGAGTTCTGAGCGCATCAGACGCCAGGATGATGAGCAGTCTCCGAAGCTGCTCAGAAGCTTGAAGAGCAGCGACGAGGACTCCGCTTGCCCCGTTAAGGCTTCGGGCCAACTTGAATGGGCGCTTTAGGATTCCTAGTTCGCATGCACATGTATGTCTTGTGCTGGTATCGGAGCAACTGTATCTCGTGCGAAGTGGTTACTTCTTGACTTCTTGATAGCTCGTAACCCAGGAATCCGTCATCTTCGAGAATATTGCATCTCGGTGGGCTGTACGAGTTGTCTACTACTTTGGGGTTCTTTCTCATAAATATAGTATAATGAGCCCCAAAACCCTATTCTAAATATTAAGGCCCCTATATTACGGCCGGCCGGCACAGTGGTCATCCCCAGTCATAGCTTGGCGCATTCACTCGACAAAGCTCAGGTTCCCGGTGCGGCCAGTGCCTCTAAGACTCCAAGAAAGTCCAGGACCTTTGCCGGCAAAGGATGTCTCAGTTACTGTGTATGCTGTTATTTGTCAAGAGACAGAGTCTGTCGACAACCGCTCTACTCTTCTACAATCTTGCTCTGACGGAGCGTGTCAGCGCAAACACAGGACGCTTGCCAGCGCGGCGTTGCCATCCCTTGGGAACAAGCGCAGGTCCTCTCTAGGATAAGACATCAGTGGCAGAAGTCATGCAGTTCATACTGTAGATGCCATTGACGTTCATTGATTGCGAACGAACATGCAGTGTGTAGTGAGGCTGCTCGTTGATCATGCTCGGACGGTGTACTCCGCATTGCATGGTTGCTGACATGATGCCTTGTCGAAGTCTGTGAGGCGCATGTCGTGGTTCACGAAGCAGTCCGAAAGGGGAAGCAAGATGCGGAACATGCAGGCCGAATCATTCCATCAAAATTTAGGTTAGTCTGCAGCTGAGCTCAGGCAGCTTCCGGCATGGCTGATGAACATTGCCTTGTTGATTTTCGGGTTTCGGTTGTGTAAATGTCTTTCAGAGATGACGTTGGGTTAGCAGTCTCTATTCCAGATGCTTGGTTTCATCGCAAATCAGGCAGGCGAGGCAACCCCAGGCGAGGGATCATGCGCAAGATCAGTTCCCAAGATAGGTGCACGCAGCTCCTGATCACGTCTCAACCTTTCTCTTGAACCCTGAAGCGGAAGCCGTACCGTCAGTTATCTTCTTGCAAAGGCTCCCTGCCATGCCCGGAAGGTTACTGCAAAGCCTGAAGTCGCACGTCTGAGTACAGCAGAGAAGGCTGGAGACCGCGGGGCTTTTTTTTAAAACCGTCCGAGACGGCCCGGCGTTGGGTTTCTGCGGAGAATCAAGCTTGACATTCTGGAACATCGAAGAGATGAGAGGGTTTGAAATGCTTGTGACGATGTTGATTGATGATGACGACGACGATGGTGCTGCTGATGATGATGACTAATAATGATGATGAACTCATCGGAGTCTGTGTCCTCCAACACTGGCAGGTTTTCCCTGCCTTATTCGCCTCCAGTTATGTGGTTTGGGACACCCCGATCATGTCAAAAATCCTAAGACATAACTTGAAGGCATTCTTCCCGAGATACTTTTACTTCTACTTTGTCTGAGACATCAGATTGCACGCCTCAATGTTTAAGTTTTTCAATTTGGGGACTCCAGGACCCTGTATATCACTCAAGCCAGACCGACGCGGGACAGCTATTACCACGACGACGGAGACGATTGCGAACTCCGGTACGACTGCGACTACTGCGGCTGCTCCTCCTAATACTACTACGACAACGGCTGTTGCTACTGCTACTGCTACTACGACGACGACTGCTGCTACTACTACTACTACTATTACTACTACTTCTACTACTACTACTACTAGTACGACTACTACTACTACTACTACTCTAAACCGGCGTCATCATTATCGTTATTGCCAGACATCATCAAACATCGAAATCATCATCATCATCATCATCATCATCATTACCACGATCCTGATCACCATGACGCTCATCAGCACATGTTCGTCGCCACATTCACCGACATCTTCACTATCGTCATCAGCATAATTCTCCAGCCCGTCTTGGTCGGCATCATCACTCAAATGGGCCGGACAAGCGCATTTTTCCGCAGTGCAGTCTCGCTCGCTTCACTCGCATTCAAGGCCTCGCACCAATGTGCAGCTGACATCATTAGAGTCAGACGACCATGACAGCGAGGTTGAGAATGCTGTGTTGCTGTGCTGTCATTGCTGCGTGTTGATGATGATACCATGAGAATGACGATGTGATAGAGCTGGTGCTGCGGTAGCTGATGCTGCTGCTGATGGCCAGAGGTGTTGGTGACGACGACGTTGAGGATGACAATCCTTTGCGAGGTATCCAAGAATTGGCTCACTGCGGTTGCAAAGTTAAAGGCACTGTAGAAAGTGTAGAGGGCCTGGTCTGTGCCAAATTGACAGGAGTTGGCAGAAAAGGAGGGCCAACAGCATTCTACTGGTCTCTTCGGCAAGTACCACAATGAGCACCTGGCCAGCGTACAGGATCGTTGCGTGTGATGCCTGTGGAGAAGAAGGCTTCAAGAATGCTCAACAGTCTTGTCCATGGCACCTCTTTCTTTGTCAGACTTGTGAAGTTTGTGAAGGGCACACTAGTCACTAGTAGCTGCATTGTACGATTGCCGACGGCTTCCTTAGTTTAAAGACCGCCAGCTTCAATCGTCTGCACAGCTTGCTCCGTGAGTGTGTTGTCCTATGTCCTGAGAATGTGATGATGCGGCATGATTCAGAAGCAACTTGCCAGTTAGAAGCACATGAATTCAGCTTCCTCTGACCATGTTCCTCCTGCAACTGGCGCACTAAATTGGCCGTTTTGGGAGATTGTCGGCGACTCCGAGGTACTCGATTGCACAAGTCAGAAAGAACTTCGAAGATGGACTCGAGCACCTGGGCTTCAAAAGGCAAGATGTTCACACCACAGTTATCACTGGCACCACCCACTTCAAGAGCAACCAAAGGGCCCCCTCAGTTGAGGTCTGGGGACGGCAGATTCACCGGGTTTACCTCCTACCTGCCCCCCAAAGCCCGAAACGACTGCTAAGGTGGGATCGCATGGACAGTCTGAGAGCTGAGAGCTTGGGCTTCACAGCTTTTTGCTCTTCTTGCGGGGGTGGGCTTTAGAGTTTGAATTTCAAGGTGGGAGTCCTACAAAGCCACATAAAGTTGGAAGACGACTTCGTATACTCGCTTTACAGCAAGACAGTAGTCATTGCGAAGTCCCCTGTCCAGTTTGGCCTCACGATGAAATACAGCCCGAGGAACCGCTGCCTGACGATCGTCCGAAATCCGTGGTTTGAGCGCCTGACGTTGTCCGTCATCTTCTTGAATGCCGTCCCTGTTCAGAACCTAATCTTTCTGATCACAGGTGTTCTGAGCTCAGGGTGCAGGGGCCTAGGCCTAGGCTTGGAGATCAATGGGTGAGTGTGCTTTTGCTTCTCGCATGACCTGCCGTATGATTTCAGACTTCCGGCTGCTAGAACAGATGAGATTTGCGGCATTTTGCCACTCCTTCTCTTGCCGACTGAAAATGTCTTTATCGAGGTGGAAATGGCAATCAACGCAGAATTCAGCGACTACACGGTGATCACTGAAGCGGACCCAATCTTCATTGTAGCAGAAGTCTTGTTTTGCATCTTCTTCACTGTGGAGCTTGTCATCAGATGCTTGGTAATAGGTCAGGAGCCGCAGCTTTTTGTTGCCATCGGGCTGACAGTCGTCGGATGGGTATTAGAGCATGAAGAAGCAGCATCGAATTCTGCAGCTCAGGATATGTACCTTATTTTGGGATCCTTATAATAAGGATCCTACTGTTTAGGGTACTATATCAGGGTCCGAACCCTGCAGGATGCCCTTATAAACCCTTAACCCTTGAACCCTAAACTCTAAACCCAAACCCTAAACCCTAAACCCTAAACCTCTACAGCTCAGGATATGCCACCTATATTTCTACCTGCCAAGCATTGAAAGATGCGTGGTTCTCCTTCGACTTCATGCTGGTGGTGCTTATGAACTTCGAGACATGGGCTGCTTGATGCTTTAGGGTTTAGGGGTTCAGGGGTTTAGGGTTTAGGGGTTTAGGGGTTCAGGGTTTGGGGGTTCAAGGGTTTAGGGTTTAGGGTTTAGGGGATCAGGGGTTTAGGGTTTAGGGTTTAGGGGCCGACAATCCAGATTCGATATTTCCTTTTTCTCTTGCTGCAGCTACAGTGCTTTTGCACCAGTAGAGTTCTAGCGCTAGGCTTGCAAGGCTGGCACTAATATGTCATATCTCATTACCGTACGCAGGAGCACGGGCTGGTGTTAGCCTCAGGATTGCATTCGTAGACTTGTTTCGTTTGTCTCTTCTTGCTCTAATCTTACGTTCAGATGGATGTGAGCTTGCGGCGATTGTCAACAGTCCATCGAGCATGTGATCCCCTTGAGGTCTTTCCACTTCTGAGTGCGGTCGGGCAGGGCGGAGACACACTCAACACAGCGAATGCTTTGCGAGTGGCGCGTGTGCTGCGAGTACTCCGAACAGCCCCTCGGCCGATCATTGTAGCGATAGCAAGAATCTCAACAATGGCATTGGATTGTATCCCCACTTTTGGGAGCACTGTTTCTAGCGGTCACCAGCAACATGCACCCGCACCGGCACCAGAATTGGCCCCAAAGCTAAAACCACCAGCAACAACAGCAGCAGCACCACCACCACTCCCCCCCTCCCGCCCGCCACCAGCACCACACCAATTCAGCTCCCACCACCAGCACGAGCACCAGCCCCACCTCATTCTCTTGTGACGCACGCTTTTTTTTTGTGCGAGTGTGGGATGTGGCACCGCATTTGCCAGTGAATGATATAGCCAGCAAGAAAGAACAAACGCACGGGGTGCCAGCGGATCGCGCAAAAGATCGCACAAGGCATATTGTTGCTGTCCTGGGATGTGTCGGAATGAGCGTGTGCTGAGCAGAGAGTTGTAAGTTGACAGGGACGCTCACCTCGTGTTTTTTTAGTGTTCTTGCCGCCTAGTTACCTGATCTGTTTTCATGGTGGCAAATGTCGGGAACCAACACCTCAATGGCAAAACTATGGTCGCTTCTGTGACTATTCCATTATGATCATCCACATTCCACTTCAACCGCATCGAACCCTAAACCTTGGACCCTGGAACAGTAACGAGAGTGTGCCTTCAATTTGTCCCGCAGCTTGTCCAGGCGCGCATGGCCCCTCAGCTGCAAAAAGGCCTTCGTCGCAGATCTACCATCTTATGCAGCTGACCATTTCACCATTACGATCGCCATGCTTTCACTGTTGGTATGACTGTTCCTACTCTAACTCCATACGGCAGTGAAGAGTGTACTGATCACTACTTGCAACAACATCTGCTGATCGAATCCTTTCTCGGTACTGGCGCTCTCTGCTGGTTCTATTACAATCAGTAGGATGCGCATTCTTCTGGCCGGTCCAGGATGATGACTCTCCGCTGGACATTATTGTGTTTAAGACTTATGTTTCTATTAGAGTGCGGCAGCGACCCCCTGCGAGGACGCTTCGTCAAAGACCGGCCTAAGTCGTACTCTGTTTGATGCAGGATTGCCTCTGCCAAGGCAGCATCACTCTTGACAAGGTCGGAGCAAGCAGCAGAGTGTTTCGGCGCTTTCTGCTGTGAGGCTCGTCTAGTGAAGCTGATGCCAGAGTTGATGATCCTCGTGAAGGGCATGCTCGTGGCCTGCCGTTCAGTCTTCTTTACGCTGGTCTTGCTGCTCCTCATCACTTTCGTCTTCAGCATCACCTTCATCGAGTTCAGCCGTGGCCATCCAAACTTGGAGAATGAGTACTTCTCTTCTATGGGCACTTCTATCATGACGCTGATGCTTGGCTCAGCAGAGCAACTTCATATCGCCATATCGGTCTGATCTGAAATGTTGACGCTGTGGCGCGGAAGGGTCCGTGTGCCCGAGGATCTTGAGATGCGTGCTTCCAGATCAGGAGGCCCCGCGTAAGCTTGCTGCCGAACCGGCACCGAATCCCAGAATCGGTTTTTGCGTCTTGCCGGCCAGGTCTTCATCAACACCATTTCCTCTGAAAGTTGGCCCCTGGCGGCGCTTCTATTGCTGTTCATTCTACTTGGATCCCTAACGGTCAGAAGCTTGGTGGGGAAAGCAGCACTGTGGCAAGCTCTTGCAATGGCAGGGCGGTGAAGTGAAAAGGTCGTCGGACAGGAATGCACTCCAACTCGTAGCAGCACCAGTGGCAGCCGTATTCCTGGCCGGCACTGCCGCGAAGCATTCCGATCCGGCATTCCACCATCACCGTTGCACCGCTGCCACCGCCACCATCATCACCACCACTTCCACACCGTCGCCGCCACCCCCACCGCCGCCGCCAATGTCAGCGCCGCCGCTCCGCCACGGCCACCGCCACCACCAGCGCTGCTACCGCAGTTAACAGCACCACCACGGCCACCAACGACAGAGCATCATGCAAAGTGTCAGCATCATTTACGACCTCTGGCTTCGTTGCCTTTGCGTGCATGCCGGGCATTGTTGCAGAAGTTTCTCAGTTGGTTTCCTCCAGCGTGAGATGCTGATACTGTAACTTAAGATCCTTTGTGCTTGACAGCTTTTTTTCTGCATGCTGCTGTCATCTTCTGTCATGAGGTGATGAACATGCTGTTGGGCGTCCTGGTAGAGGCTGTGAAAACTGTTTCGACGATCGAACGAGAGCAGCTGGATGCAGACTTTGCGAGAAAGGCTCTTCGACCGAAATGAATGCATGTCACAGGTGCCCTACATGTCTCGATTGCTTTCAGATCCCTTTCACCGATTAGGTTCTGTGGGAGCTCATCGACAAGGAGGGAGATGAGGATGGGGACAACTTACTCTCAGAGAAGGCCGGAGCTTTGCGCAACAGAAACGCTAGGCTACAGTCGAAGTCGTTGATCTGCATCAGAAGCCTTCTAAACCCTAAGTTTCAATTAGGCGTCTAAGCCTCCCCAAACCCTAAACCTTCCTAAACCGTCCTAAACCCTAAACACTACGCCTTAACCCCGGAGCAAGGAGTTCGTGAATCTCTTGAAGAAGCCGAAGGCGGCTAGAGCCTTGATGAGCCTGGGTGTGGAGCTTCGGCTGCAACTCAATATAGGGGCCTTAATCATTAGAACAGGGTGCCTTTAAAAGGGCTACTATAAGGATCCAATATAGGGGCCCTAATATTAGAATTGATTATATAAAGGCACCCCCCCCCAAAAAAAAAAACAGTACAGGTAATTATTAAGGCCCCTAAAGTAAGGTGGTTCGTCCGGGGCTTTAGGCGGTTTTTGTTCTAGAGATTCAGGGTTCAGAGTTCAGGGATTAGGGTTCAGGGTTTGTTGTTTTACGGTTGCAGGGGTTTAGGGTTTTGGTGTAGCATTTGCGAAAAACATGAGCAGGATTCGGGAGACAGATATGTTCGAGCACATAGAAGCAAGATGACCAGCATGAGCCACCATGCATCTGTGTATATATCTGCACAAACAGATGTCTACACATTTATATTATGTATATGCCCACATACATAATATATTCATATGTACGTATGCATTGCATGCATGCATGCATGCATGCACCCATGTGACTGCATATGTGCTATTCCCCCTCCCGGAGCTGTATCGTCCTAGGATACCGAGATCGTACCACCCTGTCAAACCGAAAACACCTAGGATTCCAAGAGTCAGTCCCAAACGGCAAAACTTATAGGGACCCTTAGGTGGGTAGGGCGGGAGGGGGGTAGGGGACTAATTATACTTCCTTAAATAGGCCTTTTATTAAGTCCTTATTATGGGCATTACGGCCCCCTACCCCCCCTCCCCTTCCCCCCCTAAGGGTCCTTATGAAAAACCAAGAACCCAAACTACGCACACCCGGCATATATCGTCACGCGCTCCGCGGCCAGCCCCCCCTCCTGTGGGGTGGGGTGTGGGTCCCTCCTCTCTGTGGGGTGGTTGTGGGGATAGTGTTGGGTGTGTATATAGGTAAAGGTTAGAATAAAAACAGGAGCACGCGCTACTGCGCTACGTTACAGGATTTATGGCCTGCGTAGGGCTTGCATACGATCCTGGCCTTGTCTGTGACGCAGCTCCACCCGCCCGACCCTCTCCGCACACGCCAGCCCCCCCC
>BGNK01001683.1:15078-26431 GCA_003297005.1 Symbiodinium sp. clade A Y106 | reverse complement strand
GGGCAGGCTTAAAACGTAGTTTGGGGGAGGGGGTGCTGGGAACGCCAGACGCCTGACCATATGTCTGGAGACGGAAAACAAACACCAAATTCACTCCTCGAGACTGTCCGGAAGGAGGCAGACTTCAAGGTCTTCAAAAGCCCATGTCTTGAGACAGCCCCAAAGAGCAAGACCCGAGATCCCACAAGAGCATTCTCCTGCCATTTCTCGCGACAGTCTTAAAACGTTTAAGACTTTAAGGTTTAGTGACGGTTTGGGGGTTTGGGGTTAGGGAACCGGAATGAGCATAGTCCTCGAGACACGAGCAAATCAAGCAAAGCCAGAAGCCCAAAATGAGCATATTCCTCCAGACAGGCTGGAACAACAGATCAGAGAGACAGAGATTCCAAGGTCTTCGGATGGCCGTTTCTCGACAGAGCCCCAAAATACATCAAACCAGAAACCACAATGAGCAGATTCTTCGAGACAGTCACAGAAAGCCAAAACTAGACACCCAAAATCAAGACAGTTTGAAAACTACAACAGAAAGATTCCAAGGCCTTCAAGAGGCAGCTTCTTGAGACAGTCACCAACACACAAATGAAGCTTTCGTGACTTCCCAACAACAAAAATGGCTTGTAGAAGACCTGGGAAGATTGGATCTTTTTTGTTTTTGTTGGGACGGTCTCGATGAATATGCTTGTTCTGTTTCTGGTTTTTCGGGGGACTGTCAAGAAGAAAGGCCCTTGGAAGAGATTGGAATCTCGTTTTTGCTTTTTGCTTGTTACGGGTTCGAGGAATCATGCTTATTCTGAGTTTCCCGTTTCGGGTGTATTCTCGAAGATCCTGGAATCTATGTCTATCTTGTTTGGCAAAATGCGACCCTTTTTTCTTTTAGAGGAAAGAACAGCCCTTCCATTGATGGTTTAACACGTACAGTCTTATACGTACGGTTGAGTATGACCAAATGCATTGAGGTATAACGGAGCTCTCATATTTCCGAAACCCAAGTTTCTCACGAGTGTAGCAAGGACCTACGGCTATTGCGGTAGGCACATCATAACCCATCGGTAGACAAGCAGGACAGCAAGAACCCAAGCAAACAAAGTGCGGGATTTCAGCTGCTTTTCACGGTCACACGTCATACAGAAGAAGTAGATGCAAGGAGAAGTTGATGTGCAGATGACGCCGATGTTTTCCAGATCCCAAAATCTGAACTCCATACCTGCAGTCGCATTGGCGTTGATTCTGGGAGGGGGTACCATGTGTGCGTGTATATTAATGACTGTGTACATGTAGGTGTCGATGTGGATTTCTGCGTATATGTATATATATCTGCATAATCTGTAAATACATGTTACGATTACTGAATTACTGGTCATTCGGTCCTACGAAGTGTTTGCATCTTCTTCGGCAGCGCTGGGCTAACTGAGGATGTGTCAGCTGCTTACGACTATGGAAAGCTGCTTTTCGAGGATGGCGAGAAGGCATCATTCGTGGATTTCATGCAACTTGGAACGAAGCAGCATGCGTCGTGAGAGGGCAGGGGTCAGCGGTATCGGATCAACGAATGCAGCTTCAGGGTCAACGACTTCGATTTAGGGGATTGACTAACATATCGTCGCCTCCATCGTCTCCGCCCTCTCCGTTTGTTTCTGGTGCATCCCTCAGGTTGCACTGCGGCGGTTTGTTGCGAAGTGTGTGGAACGTTTCCTGTTGTTGCTACCGTCCTTGCTTTCGGCTTTATTTTGCTGTCATCCCCTCACGCCAGCAGTCTTGACTGTCTCCGTCTCTCGCCTTTCTTTGTTAGTGCTTGTTCGCCCCTCCGACAGGATTTGCTGCTGAGGAGGCTTCTTAGGCAAAGCATGGACGCTGATGTCTGACACCAGGCAAGCTATGCTAACTCTTCGTGGCTCGAACAAGACCACGGTGAAGGAGATTTGGCAGCAAGAAGCTGCGCCGAAGCTTAATACCAACTACACCACTGGGAGGTCCTTCGTTCATGAAGCCGACTAGTTGTCGTGTTAAGGGGTTCTCAAGTTTTGTCTGTTCGAGAACGTGGGTCTGTCCCCGCATCGAATCTCCGGTCGCTGTTTTTCCTTGAATTGAAGCTAACGCCCATGCCGTCAGGGTATCGAACTAGTACAACAGTTCGACTAAACACTTGCTTATCTAGCTTGTTGGTACTGTTTCTAACCCTATATGTACTGCTGTGATATTGCCAGTAGTTCTAGTTCGGCTCATGCTATCGTCGTTGTTGAAGTAGAGAGTGGTAGTAGTGATGCTTGTTCGTGTGCCGATATCCATCAACCCAGCATTTCTGATAGTGACAGTACAGAGCAGTCACATCAACCAACAGTGGTTACCGTCCTGCTTCTTCCGTCTACGACGACTTCTACTGCCATGGCCGATACGATATTTACGTAGCAGTGAAAAACTAGCCAGTAGATTTAATGCAGTTGTTACTAGACGTTGCCACTAGCAGAGCTAAGTGAAGACCACAAGCAGTTTCACCAAAAGCTACTCTCGACCTCTTTCGCGAACTGCGCGACAAGCATTTTTAGGTCATGACCGAGCCGCTCACAATATTTAAACGAAGCAACGTAATGGAATTTACAGCGAATCGTGCTTTCCGGCGGAGGCGGCGGTCCGGATTCTGTGTACATGAGACATGAGCGCAACCACACACCCTGCTACAGCGAGAGCCACGTCTCGATGAACCTTCCGGTGCGCGCCACACGCAAAACTCTAATTAGCTTTAACCAATCCTATGTGCTTTCTGCAGCTTACACCCAATGCTGCACCACACTGTTTGCGGGACCAATTGTAAATGTCTTACTGCCTGGCTATGCAGAAAACTGTCAGTTGCTGTGGCCGTGCATGCTGAATTCAACCACGGTGGACATGTGTGTATGCGGAGGCCGCCGAACTTGCAGCAGCACGGTAGGTAGTATCAACCTGCGTGGTTTGATTCTGGAGCTGCTGCTGCTGCTGCTTTTGTGGTTGACCGCATTTTGTCTTCGAAATATTTGAATTCCAACAGCACCTGGGGGGAAGCATCTGGAAGCATTTTGGCCGTTTGGGCGAAGATGGGCGAAGCTCATCGGGGTGTCCTGGTGGTCTCCTGGTCGTGGTCTCTGAGGGTATCTTGGGGTGACCTTGTAGCCTCACGATGGTTTCCTGTTGGTCTCGTGGTGGTCTCTTGTCTCCTCGCTCTCTGCTGGCTTGGGTTGACTAGGCTTTGGAGTTTGGGGTATACGGTTTAAGGTGCTAGTGTTGAAAATGGCGGACGAATCTAGTAGTGGTAACCCACCTCGGCATCCCGATATATGTCTACATTGGCAAGATATACCTGCTTGCCTTTAGCTGCCCGTGGAGCCTGCCAGGATATTGTCGAGCTGCGCAAGTTCTTGTCTGAGGAGTTCCATCAAGTCGAGACGTTGGTGTGTCACTGGGTGGGCAGCAGTCTTCGGATTCGTCATCCTGCCCGGGAGCCTTCCACCTCTGCCCAAGTCCGAGTTTGTAGGTGGATTCTGCTCCGGTCTTCTCGCAGTGAAAAGCGAACACGACAACCTCAAAATCGTATCGCCGCACGCTGTCAAACCCGGCTGACGTCGAGTCTCTCTTTGGTGTAACATCATACGTGGGAAGCTTGCTTGCGAAGAAGAATCGGGGCTGAAGCTTCCGAATGGGTTCCAGGGATGTTCAGTTCAGGATCCTTGAAAAAGCGCGCTTTGGGCAGACCTGTCCTCAAGGCTATGATTTGAGGGACTTGCTTGAGCGGAACTGCCAACTTCCGCCAATACAGCATGGTCTTTAAAGGTTGTTATCATGTCTTGCGCCTTCAGAAACCACCACACGGTACGTAGAGGATTGAGGCACGATGCTTCACAGCCTGAGGGTCTGGGTCTCAATCTGAGTTCCGTTTCAGGTCAGTCCCGTGCTTACCCTGCGTTCTTGCAGCCGTATGACCAGAGCCTACAATGGAGAGGGCGGAGGATACTCTGAGTCTACCAGCTGGTGGGTAGATCTGAAGACCAAGGTGAGCTCTGCAACTTCCTCGGCGAGATTATGGAACCGACTTCCAATTCGCAGTATGCCACGCCAAGGCAACCGGTGGTGTGTACAGACAACGGAAATCTATGAGATCACCTATGACAACAGCAAGAACGGTAAAGCTTCTTCTGGTGCTCATCTATTGAGAAATGACAATGTAGTAGTGTAGCGCAGCAGTTTTAATAGTCGTAATAGTAGTGGTAGTAGCAGAGGTAGTAGTAGTTAGTAGTAGTAGTAGTAGTAGTAGTAGTAGTGGTAGTAGTGGTAGTAGTGGTAGTAGCAGTAGCAGTAGCAGTAGCAGGAGCAGGAGTAGCAGTAGCAGGAGTAGTGGTAGCAGGAGTAGCAGTAGCAGGAGTAGTAGCAGTAGCAGTAGTAGTCGTCGCAGTAGTAGTCGTAGTAGAAGTGGTAGTAGTAGTAGTTGTTGTTGTAGTAGTGGTAGTACTATTATTTTTGGTAGTATTACTACTAATACTACTACTACTACTACTACTACTACTACTACTACTACTCGTACTTGTAGGAGAAGTAGCAGTAGTAGCAGTAGAAGTACTTGTAGTAGTACTAGTAGCACTCAGTACTAATGGTACTGTTAGTATCAATAGTACCAGTACTAGTAGTGCTAGAAGCACTAGAAGCACCACTACTAGCAGTAGCAGTCAAGTAGTACCAGCAGTGCTAGAAGTTTATGAGCAGCAGCCGCAGCAGCAGCTGCAGAGGCAATGGTAGTGGCAGCAACAGCAGCAGTGGCAGTGTGGCAATAGGAGTAGGAGTAGTGGCAGGGGTAGGGGCAGGAGTAGCAGTAGTCGTCGTCGTTGGCAGTACTAGCAGCATGAGCATCACGAATACCACTGCGTGGGCACTACCATAAGCACACTGATGCAGATTGCGCTGTCCACTGATTGTGCGGAGCACGGTAACCGTCCGTGGTTGACGCCAAAAGGTGCCCATGGATGATGGGTTGTGTCAGGATCGTTTCTTGACCGTGCTGTTCCATGCCGGACGACTGTGATGCCTGCTAATTAGCGAACTTACCCGGACTTACCCCCTCAGTGATCGAGTATCTCTACAGTTTCTCACATGAGCTGAGAATGCTTCAGCCACGTTGGACCTCCCTTGTGTTGTCTTGTCCACCCTGCTATCTTCAGAGGCAAGATAACTCAGCTCCCTCAGATCCTGGCACACCACACGCGCAACTCGACTGCATCCGAACAGAGTTCGCATGAGGAAGGAAGAAAGCCTTAAGAAAGCTCTTCCCGGTCATACTTTGCGGCCGTGTGCATGAGGTTTGGATTCGAAGAAGGCGACGAGCTTACATGAGGCTCTGCTGCAGGGTGGGGCAGAAGCCTTGCCTGTGAACCTCACATGCCTCGGAACTTTCAAATTATCGTATACTACATAAATTAGAATTCATTTTCAAGAAGCCTCGGTGCACCGAGGATTCGTGCATTCGCCTATACCCGACTCTGAGAGGAGGCCGCCTTTAATCTTTGCCTTCTGTTTCGGGCGTGCCTGGGACGGCTCGCGACAGGATACAAGAATAGACAAGAACACTGAAGGTTGACAACAGCCAGTCGCGGTCGAAATTCAGAAAACGTCAAATCTTCTCTGGGTGGCAAAAATTACCGAGTTGAGCTCGGCAGCTTTATGATGTGATCTTTCGTGCAGATGGATCGTGGGACTGCGCCAAAGGCGTCAAGCTCCTATGTCCTGGCGCCAAGTTGTGCATGTATCTTTCTGCCAAGATGCGATGAGTATACATTTGCCGCTCTTCAGGCTGTTCTCAGGTCTTCGGTCGTGTGGACTTCTGGTATTTAGGATTATCGGGTACGAGAAACGCCCTGGTCCAACAGAGCAGGGTTGAATCAGCTGCAGAATAGTTGAATAGACGATGCCTGTCAATCTGCGTTTTTGCTCTGTTGCAAAGTGCCTTGGGATCGCGACACGGTTCCTCGGATCATGTGCAAGATATTGCGAATTGCATATAGTCTTGATTTTACGAAAGGACCTCCTATCGTCACGAAGCCCGGGCAATAGGATCTTTGGTCGCATAAGATTGCCTTGTAGAAGGTTCAGCGTTCAATAGTGCAAGTTGCAAATAGTGCAAGCTGCGGCATACTTCACATGTGCAAGTTTCATTCATCTTGCTGTGCCTTCGAGGACTCATCCATGCCCTGCCCACAAACGAACGACCTAGATCGGAAGAAACCTCACGGGAGCATCAGGACAAGCAACAGTCAGCAAAGGGGGCGGCTGACACCGACAGCAGCCTCCGATATCACGGGGCATTTTGCGGTCCCGGATGTTCGTCCCGGACCGAAGACCTTGCTTGCATTGCAAAGGCGTGCTTCATGCCGATGTTCTCTTAAGATTGAAACCTTTCAGTAGGTTGGGCCATGACCACCTCCAGACCTCTGGAGTAAGTCCCGGTCTTGCCGAGCGTTGGGTCGATCTTGATATTCGGTTCGTAACATTGTGGACTAGATGTTAATGCATCAGTACCACACTCAGTGTGAAAACACCGGCAACACTGCTACTGGTAGTCTTGCTGCAGAGATGACTGCTATTCATAACAACGGCCACCACAACTACTACTACTACTATTTACTACCACTACTACTACTACTACTACTAATACTACTACTACTACTACTGCTACTGCTACTGCTACTACTACTACTACTACTACTACTACTTCTACAACTACTACGACGACGACGACTACTACTATTACTACTATTACTACTACTACTACTGCCACTGCTACCACTGCTGCTACTACTACTGCTACTGCTACTACTGCTGCTACGCTACACTACCACTTACCACTACGACTACCTCTGCCACTACCACTACCACTACCTCTACCACTACGACTACCAGTACCACTACCACTACCGCAACCACCACGACTGCCACTGCCACCGCCCCCACCACTGCCACTGCGACTGCTGCTCTTGCTGCTGCTGATGCTGCTACTACTACAACACCGCGATTACTACTACTACTACTGCTACTGCTACTGCTACTGCTAGTGCTAGTGCTACTGCTACTGCTACTGCTACTGCTACTGCTGCTGCTACTACTACTACTACGACTACTACATACTATTGCCATTACTATTACTCTTACTCTTACTCTTGCTCTTTCTCTTACTCTTACTCTTACTACTACTTTTACAATTACTATTACTACTATCATCACCACTACTACTACTACTACTCCTATTACTATTACTAGTGCTATTGCTACTACTTTTGCTATTACTATCACTAGTGCTGTTGCTATTACTGTTAATATAACTATTACTATCACTATTACTATTACTACTACTGTTACTGTGACTATTACTATCACTATTACTATTACTACTACTGTTACTGTGACTATTACTATCACTATTACTATTTCTATTACTATTACTACTATACCATAATTCCCATAGTTTAGGGTCCTTAGGGTCATGCAGGATTTTGTCCATCAACAGTACTACAACATTTATTTTTATTGCTATTACTATTACTCTTACTCTTACTCTTACCATTACTAGTACTATTTACTCTTACTCTTACTATTACTAGTACTATTTACGATTACTATTACTATCACTATTGCTATTACTATTACTGTTACTATTACTATTACCATTACTATTACTGTCACTGTTACTATTACTATTACTATTACTACTACCACCACGACTACTACTACTACTACTACTGCTACTGCTACTACTACTACTACTACTAGTACTACTAGTAGTACTAGTAGTACTAGTACTACTAGTACTACTAGTACTACTAGTACTACTAGTACTACTAGTACTACTACTACTAGTACTACTAGTACTACTAGTACTACTAGTACTACTAGTACTACTACTACTACTACCACTACCACTACCACTGTGCATGGATGCGGGTGCCCTGTCCTCGTGANNTAGTATAGCGGTAGTAGTAGTAGTAGTAGTAGTAGCAGTAGCAGTGCCAATGCCACTGCCACTGCCACTGCTACTGCTACTGCTCCTGCTCCTGCTCCTGCTGCTGCTGCTGCTACTGCTACTGCTGCTGTTGCTACTGCTGCTGCTGCTGCTACGGCTACTTCTGCTGCTGCTGCTGCTGTGTGTTTAGCCAGACATCGCCTAGGTTTTTCTGGAGCTGTGTTTCTCATGCTGGTTGCATTTGAGTATTTCGGCCATCCCACGCTGCAAAGACCATGTCTGCTTTCCAGTATCGGATTATCGTCTTTCTGGGTTTGGTATCTTAAGCTCAGGTCTGTTCACGGCGAATCTTACCGGTTGGGGTCGTTTCTCCCGAAAGAACAAAGGAAGGCAACATTGATGGTTCCCACATGCTGGAGTAACTTGCTTTCTGGCCTTGCCTCGTCAGCTACGGTTGGTGAGCACCACCACCACCAGGCACCTTTTGTCGTAAGGTTGCCCGAGCCCCGGTGCCTTAATAGGCAGTGGGCCAAACCCCTCAGATGTCGCGATGCAGGAAAAAGACTGGTTGGCGTTTGGAAGAGCAGTTCCCTGCTACCCAGCATCGGCCTTAAAATGCGTATGTAATGCGTCACGGAAGTCGCAACAGGCGGAGTTCTTCGTGCATTTGGCCTCCAACCAGGCTGGCCTCGCTGTCCAGTGAGGGCGCGTCGGTACGCGAAAAAAGCCAAGGGCTTGGCTGTGGTCTGTGTGGCTTCGTGGTCATGAATGGCAAGGTGTCAAACATCCCGAAGAGCCAAACATGCAAAGCACAAAGCAGCAACAGATTCGACGTTTCATTCCTGGTTTGAATTTATTGTCAAGGAGCAGAGGATGGAGCTGTGTTTTTTGATTTCTTTTCCGCAGCTGCAGCTGCCACACGAATCTCGTCGTTGCAGTAGCAGAGCAGTAGCAGTAGCGGTAGCAGTAGCAGTAGCAGTAGCAGTAGCAGTAGCATTCATTCATTCGGACGCTCGTGCGGGTCGTTCTGCATCTTGGCGGGCATCGGAGGTGAAACATATGTGGCAAGCTAATGGTGGCGTGTTTGGGTCGTCAGGACGGGTGCATCCGACGCGGGCAGCCAACGCATGCCGTCCCGTGGGAGCAGCACATGCACATACAGCCGCTCCGAGGAGTCAGCACTGCATGTAGCCTCGGAGAGACAGTTCTTCTTCACAGTGACAAAAGCAGAAAAGATAAGAGCATATATACAAAGCAGGCTTGTTTACGCACTTCGAATCTTGCCTTGACCTTCGCAGTGGAACAGGGCAGCGCCTGATCAGAGCTTGTGTATTTCAGGGGATGCTGTACGCTGGCAGTGCTATGCAGAAAGGATAGTGCTGCGCAGATCCGCGCACCGAGCTGTAGCACATGTTTTTTCCGGATGGGCTGGGCAGGCTGCTAGTACATGGCTTGGCAGGAGGCTACCTCACCAC
Source organism: Symbiodinium sp. clade A Y106 (assembly GCA_003297005.1). NCBI lineage: Eukaryota > Dinophyceae > Suessiales > Symbiodiniaceae > Symbiodinium > Symbiodinium sp. clade A. The sequence continues at coordinate 16,984 of BGNK01001683.1, read as the reverse complement.
CATGATTATGCCAGTTAGGGAGACTCTGTTCTTCAAGGGCTGGGCCATTTGGGAGGAATAACTAGAGTTATCTTAAGGCCTCCCTCAGGCGTCGGGGCCGTACTAACCGTGACTTGTGCAGGATAAACAGTCCTTGTATAAGCAGACACCGTAGAGGCCGGAGTAGGTGGAGGCGGCCCTGACACTGCAAAGGAATGCGCAGGTGTAGCCGGAGGCAGTGAGAGCATAGGCGCATTGACGGGTTGAGGCGGTGGCGGACCTTTCGGCTTTGGACGCTGCGGCAGCTGGCGTGACCGCCTCCACCATGCCCAGTCGCCGTGCTCGAACCATGCTGGCTTTATAGTGGGCTTTTCCTCGTCCGAGTCACTGGTGTACATGTCGTTGATGGGATCTCGAGACTCTGATAAAGAACTGTCGCTGGAGGAGGGCTTGGAGCTTCTTGAGCGTGCAGGTCTTGTCGAGGGAGAGGGCGATCCAGAGGTCACGTTGCGCGACCTCTTTGCCGGCGATGGGTCAGCCTTACCGACTATGCCACGTTTTCCCGAGGAGAAAGTCGGAGCTGCTTCAGCTTGATGCTTGCTCTTACGCAGGATTCCAGGACCTGGACGAGCACAGAAGCAGCAGGCTTCTTCATGTTCAAGCAGGCTAGTCGGAGGCTACTCACGAAAAAACACCAACAAATTGCTGCGGGCAAGGGGGCAGGGGGCAGGGGGCAGGGGACCCGAGAGCAAAAATGATAGTCCTTGTATACAGAATATATTTACCCTGAACACATATAATACCTCCAGATAACCTTTCAAATAAACGATATGAGGACAATCAGGACAAGCCCAAGATCTGAGAATCTCTCATAAAAAGCAGCTTATTGCGTAATGGATTTCAAGGAGGGTGACCCTAGGTAATACATTATAGAAATCCCCCGATATACCTTTTATGAACCTTGTTGAATACCGTATAACCTATACGATGTGTTGATGTGTTATAGAATACTTTCTATAATACAGCTTTTACGTTATGCTTATGCCTTGTACAATCCCTTATACAACGCCTTATGGAGTTCCCTATACAATACCCAAAAGAAATATGCTATATAATATGCCCTTTATATGCCTTATAGAATATCATCTGCAATACCCTACAGACTAACTTACAGAATACCCCCTGTGTCTGATACCCTCTGATTACCCCATAGAACGTCCTTAAGAAAACCCTATAGAATATCCTATAAAATAAACATGGAATGCACCATAGAATGCCTTTCAGAGTATTTTCTAGATAACGGATTAATGAGGGGAAAATCAGGAGCAGAATGCTCTATATAATACCTGCTATATGCCCAATGAGCAAATCAAAAACAATAGCCTATAGAATTCCTTGCAAAATACTCCTTCTTTACATATTACAGAAGTTCATATAGATAACCCTAGATTATAGAAATCCCCCTATATACCTTTTATAAACCTTGTTGAATACCCTATAGCCTATACGATACGTTATAGAATACTTTCTATAATACAGCTTTAACGTTCATATATGGTCACGCGCTCCGCGGCCCCCCCTTTCCCCCCCCTCCATGGTCTATGGTCCAGGATGCCGCCCCTCCTGTGGGATGGAGTGTGGGTTCCCTCTTCCCCCTGTGGGGTGGTTGTGGGGGTTTTGGGGTTTTGGGTTTAGGGTTAAAAGGTATAAGGTTTCAAGTCGACAAGGGCTTAGGGAGGGTTTGGGATGTAGGTTCGTTAGGGTTGACAGTTTATGTCTGGTTTAGGCCCAAAGCCTGCATTTTCGCAGGGTTTAGGGTTGGGTCTAGGGTTTGAAGCTTAGGTCAAGGTTAATAAACGCAGGAGCAGGCGCTACTGCTCTACGTTATAGGATTTATGGCTTGCGTAGGGCTTGTGTACTATGCTGG